>MU118040.1:36664-111764 GCA_014904855.1 Thelephora ganbajun
GGTGTCGATATCGAGGGCTTAGTCAGACATCGCTCTTGTCTGCATCCTCGGAGTACTTACTCAACTCATACAAAAATCTCCAGGCTCTGTAAGCAGGCTCCTCTACTCGCTAATAAAAGTCACACGACGAATGTAGTATGCAATCTGCAAAAGCACAATTTCTCTCATCTCTCCAACACTCTGAGTAAAACATGCCGACCATTCTCTTCATCGGTGCTACTGGTGTGTGGATCACCCTTCGCGGTTTTTGTCTGGCGCTAATGCTTATTACTCGCGTGCTATGATTGACCAGGTTATATTGGAGGCACCGTCCTCGCCCATCTCATCCAACATCCCAAAAGGTCCGACTACGAGATCATCATCCACCTTCGCTCTGCCGAGAAGGCCAAGAGCTTTGAAAATTTGGGATTCAAGACCGTTCTTGGATCCCTCGATGATGCTGCGGATTTGGAAAAGCTCACCTCCGAATCCGATATCGTTTTCCAGACCGTAAGTCCCTTGTGGATTATTCGGAGCCCCTGTGACATACCGACAACTGATGCGACTCGTTTGGGGTCATAGGCTGATGCTGACCACCTTGAAGGAACCAAAGCCATTCTGAGGGGTTTCAAGATTAGGTTTCAGAAGACTGGTATTGCTCCGATCCTTATTCATACCGTGAGTGCAGCCTCTATGAAAGAAACTTGCAGTGCCATTCAGCCGCATCTCTAGTCTGGCACCGGTGTCTTGAAGGATAACGCCGAGGGAAAATACGAAGGCACCGACATCTACTCCGACCTCGACATTCCCAAGATCGAGAGCTTGCCCGACACCCAGGTCCACAGGATTATCGATCGCACCATCGTGGCCGCTGCGGAAGAAGGTACGGGGTAGCGGTAGCCCGAACCCTCTGCACAGTTAACCGTTCTCCCACGTAGAGTACGCAAGGACCTGGATCGTCCTTCCCTCCACAGTTTGGGGCCTTGCCGACAGCATCTTCGTCAAGGAAGGTCTTCAAAAACCCAGCTCTCAACAGATCCCCGACAGGATCAAGTTGAACGTCAGGTTGGGCAAAGCCGTCTACATCGGTGAAGGCGAGAATGTCTGGCCGCATGTGCACATCGATGAAGGTGTGCAAGTTGCTCATTCTGTCCAAATTGACGCCAATTGAAATACCCTAAGTCGGCAAATTCTATCGCATTCTCTTCGATGCGATCGTGTCCGGGAAACAGCCAGCTTCTGGTCGCAACGGATACTATTTCCTTGAGAGTGGGGAGTACAGGCAACGCGACGTTGTCGAAGTGATCGCCAAGGCGCTTTACGCGCGTGGGAAGGTGGCATCCCCGGAAGCTATTCCGCTGAGCGAAGCGGGCTTGGATCCAGAGTCGTACAGGCTTGTCCCTGTGGACACGGGAACCAACTCCCGCGCCAGAGGCGAGCGTAGTCGGCAATTGGGCTGGAATCCTCCTCAGACGACCGAGGATTTCTACGCGAGCATCCAAGCAGATGTCGATTATTTGCTGAAGACGCATTGAACAGGTTGCAGGAAGTAACTTGGAGTGGGGTCGATTTACTTACGCGCAGTTTACATGTAATAATTATCACTCTCTGGAGAAATGCGGCGGTGCTGTCAGTGAGCTAATGATTGCGGTGATGGCGTTCTGATCGTGGGAACTGTTGCTCTCCAGGGTCGTCAAGGTGAAACCTTTCAACCCGTCTCACTTGAATCCCTCCTCCTGCGAATATCCGCGCCGCAAAGGCCTTCGGAAGTTGGCTCGACGGCCAGCAGCTCTGTATCCTCCGCAACACCGCCTTTGCTCGTATAGCCGACTTTGCTAGCTTTCATACGTCAAATCCATCCGACTCCTCCGCCACTTCTTGAGTTTAATCCATTCCGCGTGGTGTTGCCGGGTCTCGTCTGGTTCCTTTTCTACTGAAGAAAATACCCTTTTCCAAGTGTTGTACACTCTCGCCGTAGGTCCACGTAACGCTTCAGCCGTCTCTCGAAAACCTCTTTTACCCCACCCTCGTCGCTCGTTGTAAATCTTCAAATCTCACTCCGCTTCGCTACTATGCATCTACAATATCCTAAACGTCAAAACACCGACATCACGGCCATGCCCTCGGCCAACGGTATTAACGGTTCTAGAACCGCAGGCAACCCGTCTGCGACGAAGCTCGTCGTTGGTACCAATACTGGCCCCGGTCCGTCGAGTACTCAAGGTCCCGATTTTGCACCTGGGTCTGTCTACATATCCCTTGGTTGCGGAATAACTGTTCTCACAATTACTCTTCTATTTCTCTAGAACCAGCCTCGTCGTGACTTCCACTTCGACCATCTCCGAGGTTCCCTCCCAAACTCCAAGCGAGAGCCCTGCCCCGTCAACTGCCAAACAAATGATCCCATTGTCCGCAGTTATTGGCATCTGCATTGGTGCCTTTGTTGGCGCTAGTCTCCTCATCTGCCTCAGCGTTTGGTTTTACCGCCGCTCCTCACGTCGTCCCCCGCCTCGGGAGCGTCAGAAACAACCCCTTGCACAGTCCCATGGTGTTACCCCCACTACACCCTGGACCAGGTTTGATGATGATGAGGACAAATGGGAGAGCCGGAATGAAATGTCCGAGAAGGGACCTGCAGATTTCGATCTTCCCCCCGAAGCTGAGCGGACGGCCAGTCCACGATCTACTGGAAGGTCTCCGGCCACTGATGATCACTTTGGAAGTCAACACGATGTTGCTTCCAAGTCTGTGCCGTTTTCCCATTATCATCCCAAGCTCGCGGAGCAGATGGCACTTGAGCCCCCTCGTCCTGTCGGGGCCGACAACCAGTCGAAAGCAGCGTCCCTTGATGGTTCCACTGCCGGTACATTTTTATCCCTTGGTACTGTTCATATCGAGTCAGGGAAGATGTCGCCGACGTTCACCATGGCAAAGATGACACCTCCTGCGACTGCATCGAGACTACATCGATGGGAGAGCGCCGAGGTCATCGACCCTGACGCCCATGCCCAAGAAGTCGAAATTCACCACGATCCCTTCTCGGAAAAATCCACCCCCACGACCTATAGTCCGACGGAGACGTTTGACGACAGGAGGAGCTTCCGTAATCCCTTCTTCAACGCCCACCCCGGAGTCCATTCCCGACACCCGAGCATTATCAGGAAATCATCGACCATATCCGTGTCCTCTGATCCGTTCAAAGACGAAGAGGAGATGGTGCCCATGCCGAGGCCTAGATTTATCTCTCACGCCACGCACGACTCTTCATCTTCTGGCGGAAGCCTCGGGAACGAGAAGTCGATGCAGAGTTTGATTGCGGCGTTGGATTTGCCGCAGGAGGTTATCGAGGAGCGGTTGAGGATTGCAAGCATGCATCCGAGTGAGGTTTCGAGGTATTCGACGGCTACGATCAGTCCTACTGGATATACCATCCCGATACCCGAAACGGCAGAACAAGGATATGTGGTGTAGCGAACTGCTTCCTCTTCGCCGACCTCTATTTCTCCTCTCCTCACCCTTCCAGTCTCTCTATCTCCTCACCGCCCCCATATTCCCCCGAACAATGGCTTCCTCAGCCACTGTAACTTGCCCCCTCCATACCACGTTCCCCTATTTTCATTGCATCTGTCGCCGCCGTCGATCTTCTTCCGCGTTGGTTCTCCGCATCCCTTGCACCAGCCATCCCCCTGCGCCCCATCTCCCTGCAACGCACCAGAGGTCATTCGGTTTTGCACCTTTCCACCACTAGTAGAAGCGGGCCGTTCTTGACTCTTTGACTTTGTCTCTTGGACTCCTTGCTGTGTCTTGGTGTGCCTCGAAGCTTTCTTGTTGCTTTACTCCCCTTACGACATCTTCTTGGACCGCTCTGTTGGTCGAGTTCCCACCCTTACGCTTACCCGCTTCTACCGCACATAGTTTTGCAGCTTTCGCTTCGATCTCCCCCGCATACCCACCCTCCTCACCTGCGTCACTCATGCGCACAACGTACACTTTACTCGTATCCGCTGCTTATTGCTTTATTTATCTTGCGTCTCGGAATGATGATGAAAACTCCCAATCTCCACCGATGCGCTCCCTTGTTTGGTTTTCTGTCGATGCGTTCGTATTCATCGATTCATTCTTTCATTCACAATAGAGCTGCTCTGACGCGATACTTTTGTGTATGTTCCTTTCCCTTTCTAACTCTCTTTCTTGTGCGCTTGGGTCATGGTGAGTTCCTTCAACTTCCTGCTGGGGCTGTGAATCGTTCAGAAGACTGCGGTGATTATGCATATTGATTCTAGTTCATCTATACACCGCATATATCGATATCTACCAGTTATACCTATCTATGTGGTGATATCTGGACACGAACCCTTTGCTTGATTTGTATTGTATATAATTTTTTCATCTCCACGCTCCTTCCCCGTTTCACTGCCTTTGAATCTGCTATCTTACATCTTACACACACCGTTGTTGTATAGTATAGACGTCAACGTCTGAATACCCATACATGATTTAGGCGATGCGGAGGTGAAAGCGGATCACTCAAGTTACGGTTCCGAATTCTGCCTGCTCCGGACGTTGAACTCGGTATGATCGATAACCATCCTGCCAGATACGTCGACCTCGTCGAACCCCACCTGGATCACGCTGCGTTCAGAGTTTGGACTTGATGAAATCCATTAGTTCCCAAACGGATGTTCGGACATCCATTCCGCCTCCTTGCTTCGATCTCTGAGGCGGTGAACTCCGTTCTCTTGTGATAGTCAAAGGTCCTCAAGGGTTTGAATGTCCTCGATTGAATAGAGTTGCGTCCTGTTTGAGGGTCGCACAACGGAAATAGAGACATCGGTTCCTCAATTGAAACGAACGATGAGGATGGCTGCCGATCGTGGGCTGCCGAGGAGCGATGAGAACGAAAGGCGCGTACTTGCTATCCCACCCTCCCAGGGCACAGACTTTTGCCACAGAGTCGTGAATTGTGATGGATGAGTTTCCAGGGTGCTTTGTTCGAGCAGCTGTACAGGATGCTTCGACATCAGCTGGGGCATTCTGCCTGATAACGTACCGTCAGGTCGTAACGCCCGACCTGAAGTGATCTGCAGATGCGCTGAGAGCTAGATATAGGATTCAGGAGTTCAGTTATCATCCATCTCCGTATTGGCGGCGGCGGGGCAGAAGTCAGGAATAGGGATAGACCGAAACCGGGTTCAGCGTGAGATCGTATGTTCCACAATCGTTCCCACCCAATACCCTCAATCGAATGTTGCTTTCCATGTGTAGGTCTGAAGGCCCAACACTCGACGTTACCCGCTTCGAACACCATCAGTATTCTCAGTTCCGGATGGAAGGGTGGGGTGACCGATGGAGGTGCATCGACACGGTGATCCCTACGAATGACTGGTTCATGACACTACGTGGATCCGGTTCACCCAAACACGCCCGTTTCTGTCCCTTTAAAAAGCTTATGGTCTGTCGGCTTGTTCGGTTTTGCTGCACCCTTGGTAGAGATCTCTTCGTCAACCCCCTCTGATCCTTGTCTGGCTTTGCCTGCAGCTGCGTGAAGATATTGGTGAGGCGGGAGGTCCAAACGTCTGCCTTTCAGCCGTCAATGTCGACCCTCTCTGGCCGTCAGACGTAGTTCAAATGCGCATGACGTACCCAGCACAGCTCTACAAGATTTGGTACAGCGACGAGAAGCCCTTCGTCTCATCTGGTATTGTAGTCGTAATTGACCCCAGTATGGAGAACGGGCAGAAATTCCTGGCGTTGGCGTCCAAAGAGTCCATGAACTCCGGTGCTGGGATTCCTTGCGGCGGTGCCTCCAAACGCTTCTACGTTCAAGGAGGTATCCCTGATCTTCTCCCAAACGTGTAGTTAGTTATCTCTTCCGTGTCTGTTCGAGAACGGATGACAAGCTCGTGAGTGGTGAATCCCTCCAACTGCTCACGAAATGATATATCAGTCAACACGTTCCCATTCCTTCACGGCGAGAATGGTGTTAGCATAGGGTTTCCACGAGACAAGTGCTCGTAACGTTCGCGTCGCGGTCAAGAGGACCAAACCGACGATATCCCCATAGTAAAGTCTTTCACTGTCATCCGAGACGTACAACGAAGTGAGTTGGTCCCCGTGGGTTTTGAGAATGCGTTTGGGTGGAGGTGAGGGATGGTGTGGCATGGTCTCTCCAAAAGGTGATGGAGATCATGGGCGTTGGAAAGCGGTGAAGGATTCACAAAGTGTATAGGTGGTCTTGGTCGGGTCCGATGGTCACTCTAGAGTACCTTCCGTTCGTCCCCTACTTCCCGCCACCTTTACTTAGTTATTAGACAGCTTGCGCAAAAGCGGCCACCAGCGACGAGTTGCCATACAAGGATAGTAGGCGCCAAATCCATATGCTTTTTACTCCTTTTATGATAACTCCTCGCTGGTGGCTGCCTTTGCGCTTGAGCGCTAGCTCTTTATTATGGGTTCTTCCCGACCGCGTCCTGCTGTAGTTTAGTTGCCGTCGCGGCATACAAATGAATGGTTAAAAAAAAAGATCAGATTCGAACTGGCCCCGCCGTTGAGTTTGCTTCTTCTGTCCACGATAGTATGAAGAATCTTGCTGCTACGATTCCTCGTTTGAGGAGCCTACGGCTCGGACAATTTTATCACCCCAATGCCTGTAGTCCATCGTCGTCTCCCTCATGTTGATATCTATCCATTTTCTGGACCTCACAGTCTTGGCGACTCAGTTCAATAGCCGAGCGATCGTCGGGGATGTGCAACGCGTGCTCGACGGAGGCGCCGGACGTGATGAGACCAAGTGCAAACTCCGGAGTTCGACGGTTGCAACGTTGAGAATTTGCCACTTGAAGTGCATGGGGAGAACATTAAAACCTTTGCGATGGGTTCGAGGTTATTCTCCCATACCTAACGAATCTCACGGGTTACGTGGGTCGTTGGCACACGCTGAAACCTAAGCTAGGATACTGACGGAGTTACCTTTGAAATCGACGCTACTACGCCTTTCCCTTGGTTTTTCTGGTTTGACTTGCTGCACGCCGCTGCTTCACTTGGTGGACATGATGCGCAGCAAAAACCTCCAGATAAGCTTCGCTTTCGTGAATAATGTGCGGTTGCCGAGAGCAAAAACGGGTTCTGGGTCACGAATCCTTGGAGTTAGGGTTTTGAGGGTGAACACTACGCATGCCTACCGGCCCATGTATGCGTACAGAACTCGCTAATATCATTCGCAGTGTAAAGATTGTACGTATCTGGGGAATTTGGGTCCGTGATCTACCCGACCAACGATCCGGAAGATCGTCCTGCGGCAATCCAGGCCGAGTCCGGACTGACTCCTCGCTTACTCGGCAAGATCGATGGAGTGGTTTTTTCCCTAGCTAAGCGCTGACCTCTCCGCTCTCGAGACCCGTTACCCGATGCGGTCATTCGACAGATGAGTTTCCGACAGGCTGTCTTAACCCCCGATTGAGCTTGGATCTTATCCACACGCGCACACGCGTTACATACAGAACCCTGTGTCACCAAGGCATATATGCTGTGCATGAGGGGTTGTTGACGCTTGGATAAATCCGATTATCAGCGTTTATGGCATCCAATGCACAGCCTCTCAGTACTTACGGGGGTAAGCACTATGTGTCGGCTTCCGCGAATGCACCACTGGTCAACTGAACGAATGATTACCCGAAGTCATTACAGATCTTCGAATTGCCACATCAAATCTGTTAGCCTTGGCGCCGCTGGAGTAACCCTACTATCGGGACGCCACGTCCGTATTTCCAATGTTCCCTTTGTCTGAGTGGGTTGTGGAAGATTAGCGCGCTGGCGGCAGACCCTACTTGACGGCAGCCTCGCTCCCCTTACCTTCGCCTTCGACCTTTCTACGTTCCCGCCATGTTTTCGAGGAGTTTGTTGGCACATATTTCGCTCGCTCTGGCTTTGGGGATGGGGGTGTCGGCGCAAGTGCAGATGGCGCAGTGTTTGTCTGGGTGGGAATGGGTACGTCGTCCTTTGTTTGGATCCCCTTTGTCCAGGAGGGTACCTCAGCGGTGTTGTCGGAGCCGGAGGCGATGAGGTTCAGGATAGCCTTTAACCTTGTTACTCTAGAACCGGAACCATCTTGACCAAGACCCTTGCACGGTCGGCTCGATACTCGATGCCGCTTGTCGCGGTCGAGGTGAGTGATCTCGATTGTCTCCTGCTGTTTTTGCCCTTGAAGTATGCGGCTTTGGAGGGTTGATTGCTTACCCCGTTTTGTGTGATTAGCCGAGTACAATTACCAGAAGCTTAACAAGACCGAATACTACGTTCCCCCGAGCAAGAACCATACCGGGGACGTAACTTGCGATTGCAATACCATGATGTACAGGTGAGCGGTTCAGGCTTTAAGCTTCACGATAGCTACCCCGATCGATTCACTCACTGGGGCTGTCGGGTACAGTCTTATCATGGCGTGCGCGGTTTGTCAACAGGGAATTGCTTATGGGTAAGGTTATATCTGGGCTAACGAACCATGTTCGTCCTTGATGGATTACGGCCCCGCACAGGTGGGAAACGTGGGCAACTGCCTGCGACACAGTCTACATTACACAGTGTGTCCCTCCCCTCAGTCTCCGCCACCGGTGACTTTGCCGCATTCTTAACGACCTATCGAAAAGGTACCCAGTCGATATCCCGCAAGGGACTGCCGTTCCACGATGGGCGTTCTATAACGTTACGGTTCGTGATCTTTACCGGCCAGTCGATTACAGGCTGACGTTCGGTGTAGTTGTTGGCCGGTGAGAAGTACGACGACAACAATGCGAAAAACATTGGGAGTAAGTACGGTTCAAAGCTCAGAACCATCCGAGGTTCTCACGCTTGTTCCGTTCCGTTGTATAGGAGACCCTGAAGAGCTGCCGAAGCAACAGAATACGGCGACCAAGTCAACGGGACCGACTGCTACAGGTAACGTCAACAAGAGCAGCAGCAAAACCGCGGCCATCGTCGGTGGTCAGTCCCCTCTACTGTTTCATTTTCGTTCTCGATTGGTCTGAAATTGGGCGATTACAGGTGTGGTTGGTGGAGTCGGTTCACTTATAATCATTCCGATCATCGTATACCTCGGCATTCGGTGCAGTCGCAGGAACAAAAATAAGAATCCCCAACCGCAATACCAATATCAAGAAGGACCTGATGGCTACTGGAAAACACCGCCCAATTCGGCCACGTACAACCCGAGCGTTTTGACCGGGCCCAGTCTCGCCTCGAGCGCCCCTCAACCATATGTGAGTTTTACCACCAGTGTCTCTGGGCGGTGAATTGAATCTAGGTGATTTCTAGAATCCTGAGGATCCATCTACGTACCCGCCGCCTATGCCTGTGGGTCAGGCGGCCCAGCCACCAATAACTTATGTCACGCCCTTATCGAACTACGGTAATCGGCGATAATCTACTCTTTCCCCGTGATTGCCTTTCAGGTCATTAGCCTCCAGGGAACCATGCGCGAGGGACTTTGGAATTGTACGGTGGTGATGCCCAGAGCCGAGTGGGGTCGTTTGTATCTATGTACGCATGATTCTGAGATGCTATGCCGTCGATGAGAATAATGATTCAATGTTCAACTCCGTCACGCATGAGGTGGTCACTGGCAGTGGCACCAAACGTTATTCTACCGTGAGATCGTGATCTGTGAGTTTTTGGCGCCTAAACTGTGTCGTCAGAGTCGAGACAGCTTTTTCCCTGGCTTGGGCGTTCGTGGTATCGACGATTAAAGATCAACGGCGAGTGTTTTGAGCGGGCGAACGTCCGTGTAGACGGGTGAGCGGTCAAGGTATATACGCTGCTTTGCCCCGATGTTGGTTTGGCGCCAAAAGAACCAGGGATCAGACGACTAGACTAAACGTCCAGGAGTTATAATATAGCCCGTTCGGCTCCAGCGGTAGTATGGGGAAATCCGGGGCGATTGAGAGGGACGAAACGCGAAGATCCCATTGGGACGGAGGCACATCTAGAAGTGTTTCGTCAAAAGCGTCTTTAGTCGTGTGAGAAGCCCACGGATTCGAGAGCGAAGGCGGAGGCCGGGACTCGTGTTGAAAGGGAAGGAGGCTATATGAATGTCCAGGAGCGACGCCCAAGGTCCCTGGAAGGCTTCCGTTTAATGTGTAGCGCGGCGGATATTCGACTTGGGATGGAGCGGGATGTGGCGCTGCGCTGTGGCGAGACATGACAAGAGGGCGTTCCTTCACGTAATCTAATAATAGCACACATGCCAGACTTTTGGCCTTGATTCGCCTTGTTTCTAGGATCATCGCAGTAGCTGAGCGCTGAGTAGATAGTAATGGGACAGATATCCTGGAATCTTCCATCGAGGGCAGCTGGATGAGAAAAAGGCTCGTCTCTTGGAGGTCAGATTAAACATGACATAAGCACCGCCGAAGAGAGAACGGAAGCTTTGTGCTTGCCTCCATCTGTCCAACAGAGCTGCCACGTGCGGTCTCTCCCACCAATGTACATAATCGGACGAAAATAAAACATTTCATCCCTGACCTCTTTTCCCCTGTCCTCATTCCTCTATCAGGTCCCTCATCGACCCATTCCCCTCGATCACTATGACCTCCAGGTTCCTCTCGACGGTCATACCGCTCGCTTTCCTCTTCGTTTCGGGGGCATGGGCACAGTTTCCAATGGCCCAGTGTAAAGCTGGCTTTGAATGGGTGCGTTCCGACATCCCGTTTTTCTTTTTGAACATGGATGTAAAATGAGCGGTCCGCTGACCGTTAGAACGGTTTTGTTTGTAGAATCGGAACTCATTAGGCCAGGACGCGTGTCTCATCGGTTCCATGCTGGATGCTTCGTGTCGTGGTCTTGGTGAGTCGAATCGCCATGCGTGATTTTTTGCGTCGTTCATGAGGGCTGTTGTCTGCTGCCAGTACTATACAACTACCCGCCGCTCAATGCTACCCAATATTACCTCCCCCCAAGGAAGGATCACTCCGGTGATCTAATGTGCGACTGTAACACCGTCATGTACAAGTACGAGGTTCAGACCTCTCAAAGACGGCCCTGTCCTGAATCACCTTCCGTTCTTTAGTCTCTACATGGCGTGTTCTTCGTGTCAGGGGGGCCAGATTTACTCGTAAGACCCTGGAAAGCCACAATCGCGAGCTATTCGTTAACTACTTCATCCAGGTGGACAATGTGGGTACCGGCTTGTGATAGTGTCTATGTCACACAGTGAGTCTCTCCTTTCCGCTACCAACGTTTTACGTTGCTGACTGTTTCTGATCCAATTAGGTACCCGATCGATATCGCGCAAGGAACCGCTGTTCCACGATGGGCATATTACAACATCACAGTGAGGGATTTCTGTTGCCATCTGATGACACACTTGTGCTGACATCGAACACGAAGTCGCTACCTACTCAAACGTACAACGAAACCGTCGCGATAAGCATCGGACGTAAGTTTAGTCTTGGACATGCCTTCATTCTGTTGATAAGTTCCGATTAGGGGATCCTGAGGAGTTGCCAAAGCAAATCAGCACCATGCTCTCGGAAAGTAGTACCGGCACTTCGGGAAAATTCACTCTCACCAAGAGTTCGACTGGCCTGCCGGGCCCCACGAATGCAAACGGTTCCAATAATATTACGAAAGGTGGAACGAACGTTGGGGCTATCGTCGGTGGTAAGCCTCAGAACTCTGATTTTCAACGATAATAACTAGATCTGATCCCGCACACTCGAAAGGTGTCGTCGGTTCCATTGTTCCACTCACGATTCTCGCCGTCCTGGTGCTCCTTTACATGCGACACCGTCGCCAGCAGCAGGGCCAACAGCAACAACAACAGGTACTGAGTCCAGGTGCGATGGATCCATACAACCAACGCCAACTCTCGACGTACGGGCCTCCCGTGACCACCGTTCCTTTCACTCCATACGTGAGTCTTTTGTGCGGTGCGGGCCCTGAAAATCCATCTTTACATCTCTGTTCTTTTCAGAATCCCTCCGACCCGATGACGTTCCCCCCTCAAAGTCCGCCAAACTCGGTGACATATACTACTCCGTCTCACAACACCCGTGGAGCCTATTCTGGCGTTCCGGAGATTTGATTACACACATGGTTCCCCGAATTCCGCTCCTCGTTTTTTCTTTATATTTTTTCTTCGTTTACTGAACTGGTTGAATGGCTTACATATATACTGCCCCACGATCTTCGCTTATTATCCCTGATCCTCTAAAGGACTCCTTGTACATTGCACGAATCATCTACGTGGAGGGTTTCTACAGTACATGATATTCCTTCGACTTACCTACCATCATTTCGAGGCTCGGTTGGGGGTGATCGCAGATCGATCCGAGTTTGTGAATCCCCCTGAGCGGTGCATCTCGAAGCTTATAATAAGATTCATCTCTCACTAGTCGAAACATCCAGGTCATGTCCCCTGCGTACACTCTTGCTTTCGTTTGTCTGAGGAATCGCGAATCGAAAACCTGTCCTGGTGGTGGCGTTAGTCATCCTATCACAAAAGGCAATAAACGTGCTTGGAACAATTGACAGGTATCTGTAACACCGACTGTCAGCGGGAAGACACCGGCGCATCGCCTGGACTTCCACGGGTGCCTGCTTTTCCTTTCCAAGGTAGATCGAAATCATCGGATAGACCGAACTTCACCGTTTACGGCACCGCCCCCGTTTGGTAATTTCACTCCGCTCTATCCCCCTGGGCAGCGGAGTGTCATCCTCCTAATCCTCACCCTTTGTTTCTAACCTTCTCATTATGAACTCGAAACGACTCCGGGCGGCGACAATTTTCGCGCTGTCTGCGTTTGGTCCTCGCTCTTTTGGAGTATGGGCTCAGTCGGACATGGCCGTGTGCAACTCAGGCTGGGACTGGGTACGTTCCATTTAAAACTCCTCACCCGCCAAAAAAAGACCAGGTCGTGGTTTCGTGTTTCGTGGACGCTCATGTGTGGGTCGTATACCCTTGCAGAACAAGAATTCACTTGGGCAAGATCCATGTGCTATTAGTTCCATCTTGGACGCCGCATGCCGTGGTGTCGGTGAGTTTCCAGCACCACGCGACGACCGGAGGTTTTCCACCTCTAACTTGGGCGTTTTTTGTTTAGGGTCCTATTCTATCCCGGTGCTGAACAGTACACAGAACTACGTCCCTCCTCAAAGAAATAGCACGTCTGACCTCACGTGTGATTGTGATACCGTCATGTACAGGTGCGCCCACCGTTTACTCCTTCCGCTATAGTGATCGATTGGCCAATTATGATGATGGACGCCTGTGCATATAGTCTCTATATGGCGTGCTCGACTTGTCAGGGCGGGCGGATCTATGCGTGAGCCTTCTCTAATGGATTTGCGTTTTTGTGTGCGTGTAGATTGATGATCGTTGTATTGGTGTATGTGTAGGTGGACCAAGTGGATCGCCCAGTGTGACAGTGTTTACGTAACGCAGTGAGCTCTGTTTCATCGCTTTACCTGGGCGTTAGGATTAACCGAATCATCCCAAGGTATCCCCATGACGTTGCGCAAGGGACCACGATCCCGCGATGGGCATTCTACAACATCACGGTATGTCACATCTTCACCCTTCTGTCAATCGAGCTACACGGTCTTACGTGTTTTGTTTCGACTCTAAGAGTCTCCCAGACCAAATTTACAACGATACTGTAGCTATGGCCATCGGTCGTAAGTTTGGCCTCTCTTCATATGCTTTGGAGTGTTTTTTTGACGTGGTCATGGGATAGGAAACCCTGAAGCGACGCCTCGATCAGTGAGCACGGTCAATCTGGACAGCAACACGCTTACCACACACACACGTACCCTCTCGTTGACTCCATCCTCGTCGAGTTCGGCTCCGGAACCGACCGATACGGGTTCTGGTGGCCAAAACAATACTGGAGCTATCGTTGGTGGTAAGTTTGATTGCTTTGTGAGGATATCCCCTCTTGATGAATCCGACCGGGTTGCGCCTTGCTCGTCGATCCGTGTATAGGCGTGGTTGGAGGTGTCGTGGCGCTCATTATACTTGCGGTCATTGCGGCCTTCTGTATCAGACGACGGAGACGAAGTGGAGGAACTCAACCCCTTCCACCGCCTCATACTCAAGAAGTGTCGGAGCATTATAAGGTACAGCAGACGTCACCCATCCTCAGTCCGACCACTGCGAATCTCCCATACAATCCTTACTACGTGAGCCGATTCTTCCATTCCTTTCTTTTTTTTTTCGTGTGGGGCGGCTAACCTTTCCACGATACTTTGTTACTTTAGAACCCTGAGGATCCAAATACTTTCCCACCTCCGATGGGTGACGGCCAAAGTTCATTGACCTATGTTAACCCGCCGCTCTCTCCCCATGGGCCCCACGGCGGTCGGTACTCTGGTATTCCAGAGATATGATTGCGTTATTGGACTTGTTAAGGAATCCCAGCCACGACCCGTAACCTAACCACCTACCACCGATTTTCGGTGCTCTTCAGACCTTTGGTTGTTATATATTAATTCATTTATACAACCCCTGACAATCAGCGTCGAATCTCATCTCTCTCCCTCTTCCTACCCTCTCTTTTCATGTTCCACTCTTTTTTCTCTCGTTTCATTGCCTCTTTTGAACAACAAGAAATTGGTATTGTGCGACTGTATTATATAGCTTGTGCTCCGGACTTTAGTTAGAATGAAAAGAACGACAGCTTGTTGTTTTGAGACTGTTATCCATCTCCATTCGCGTTTTTTTTTTTCGCTCTGCCTCTTGTAATTTACTCTGCTGTCCGTTGTTTCGAGTCTGTGCGAGAGGAATACGGTGGGCGGTTGCTTGCTCGGATTTTGGCTTCCGTGAGTTGCGGAAGTATTTCATTTCGATCGACCTTCTGGCATTGAACGTAGCTTACTCAACGCCGACGGCGAAGTCGGAGCCAAACTGCACCATACACGTGACATTCGCGGTCGTGTTCTAACAGTTCCTTTGGAAGTCCAGAACTTGAGATGCGGCGAGCGTACGCCCAGCTTTTGAGGCTTTTTTCAATGAGTAAGCTTCTTGCCCATCAATGGGCCCAGAATCGGCATCTCGCTGGCTCGTATCTGGAATTGACCCAGATAGGTCTTTCACAATCGGACAGCGTAAGGGACCCTCAACAAGCCCCCTCTCCAGTGCTCCGTAAGACACAACTTCAATTGGACCGGTGCTATTGACCTACCAGAGGAATGCACGCGTGTTCAACTAGCCCCACGGACGACGTTCAAGTAGTACCACACAATCAGACCGTGTGTATTACCAATGTGAACCATTTACCCGTCCTTTGAGACTATATGTTATTTGTAGAAAGTATACGCATTGAGAAAATCAGTTGGACATCAAGAGGGGTAACATCTCTCGGTACAACCGTGACTGAGCGTTTAGGCGTCGACCTTACCCGAGGCGTATGGCTCTGGGATGTTGGTGGAGGGGTTTCCATTGCGGTACTCCGACTCAGCCATCTTAGCATCCAGCTGGAGGCGGCGAACGGGAGAAACGACTGTAGAAAGTGCAAGTTAGTATTTTTTAAATTTTCCGTGTGGAAGGTTGAACGATCATGTACCTCGACTGGAGTCAGTGAAGAAAGCTTCGTAAACAACCAACGCGACGCTTATTGCCAAGATGTTGGTGAGGGCAGCAATTGCCGCGTAGACTCCACCGCTGGCCTTAGTTCCCCAGATAGTGATAGCCATCAGGCGACCTCCGAGATCACGAGCTGTGTTGGCAGCGAGACCGACCGGGTTGTAACCCCAGATGATCATGCCGTAGCCGAGACCGATATACACAGGGAAGAAAGAGGTGGGAATGTAGAAGTTGGTTGGGTCAACGGAGGCCCAGATGACCATACCGAGGAGGAAAGTCTGAGATGAAAAGTATAAATAACAGCAGGGAGATCAATGGATGCGTAGGATGCTTACGCAGGCAAACTCGTTGACGAAGACGTATCCTAGTGACGAGCCAACAGGAGCGTACACCGTGAAGCTGCCGGCGATACCGTGGGGCGTGAAGTTGATGAGGTCAAACGTGCCTTGAGCCTTCAGATCATGGCTGGTGGTCTTGATCTGGTCGTGGTACTGGACGTAGACGACCAAGCAAGCGGCAAAGGAGCCCAAAATTTGGGCAATAACGTATCCGATTGCCTTTGAGGGAGGAAAACCCTTGAAGAGGGCGGCGGCAATCGTTACGGCAGAACTAAGGTGAGCCCCCGACACAGGAGCACAGATGGCAGTAGCGAGGGCGATTCCTACGGCATAGGAAAGACCAATACCGAGTAATGCTGTATCAAAAGGATGTCAGGATGAAGGTTCGATAGAACAGAGGGTAACTGACATCCAACACCGTTCAACTTGGCGATATTGCCCAAGTTATAAGCGAGGGTGGCACCGGTACCCACGACGGTGAAAAAGAACACGCCCAACTAGGAGTATAATGTCAGAATGCAGCCGATACAAGGGACCACGAAGATCGCACAAATTCGGCAAAGCATTCGGCGAACCACGATGCGTGCCTGTTCCTTGTTCTCTCCCACGCCCTCAAGAGACCAGCGCGAGGCTCAAGATCCCCAAGGTGAACGAACTTGTCGGACATTGTGAGCGGAAGTGAGCACAAGGGAGAAGGGAGACCACGGAGTAGGTCAGGGTGAGTGAACGTTGTTGGTTTTATGGGGAAACGAAATCGCCAGGGTCGCGGACCATGATGAATGCCAATTGTCCCAGATCACGAAGCCCAACCCTTGGGGGGATAACCGGGAACAAATCTCATCGGTTAGTCAACGAATAAGCCTCCATTTCCTGTCTATGTTAGCCTGAGTACACAGGTTCCAGGATAGACTCATGATTTATTCGAGGTATATGTGGTCGGCTTCCCAAGATGATGACATGTCGCCGCCAACGGGTGTCATTCTCAAGTCGTCGCCACATTGCATGTTGGACAAGCGAGGGTCTGGGGCGAGTTACAAGGGGTCTTGATAAGGATGTTCACATCGCAAGAGCGGAAAGGGTTTGGTCGCTGCCGATGAGCACGAAAAGAGATCACGGCAAGTGCCGCAGGGTGGACAGAACGGAAAAAGCCATTGAGTTGTTTATCCCCGCCTTCAGAACAGTTTCGGCAGCAATAATTGTATACGTCAGATATTGGACATAGAGTGTGTGGGATGCACAGGTTGGCTATTGTAGCATGTGGCTAGGGAGTTTACATCAGTAAAAATGTGACGAGTAAGCGGCCATAGGGGGATATCAGTAACATGGACCAGGACTACGAAAGTGAAGCGGTAGCGGCGCAGGGGAGTGGACACTGGGTACGTTCCGGTAGCCATCGCGACGGTAGACCAACGTTCAACATGCAGGCGAAACTGGTACCGTTCATATGAAGCCCCTCGGTGACTGCAATTCAGTGTCGTTCGCCTTGGCCTTAACACGAGACTTCGGTGGCCACTGTTGTTTCCGCACCGCGGCCGTTTGACCTTCCCTGATGGCCCTTGAGAGGCACCACGTAGGGTGTAGATGATGGAGCGGAGGACGATGATTTTGTTAAACCAACTCTAGTCCCACCGAGCTAATTCCATCGAAGGAAAGGCCCCAGATACTACCCCTGGCATAGAGCGATAATGCAACGGGATTTTATCGTCTTAGTTAACGACTCGTATACCACTGGAAGGACTCTAGGATTCCTCAATGTATTTGTGTCGGATATCCTTCCACTGTTTCTGCAAAAGGTAGAAGAACCAGAAGGGTGCGTGCGAGCAAAGAGCGGGGCCAAGAGCGACGTACGCCCCTATTCCAGGTATCCCATAATTTCTCGAGTCCCTGTTCGAGAGCGGTGGCAAAAGCAAAGGTACCAGCGAAGGTGCTAGTGACGAATACGCCCGTCAAGGAAAGCGTGGATTTTCAGGAATCTGGTCAGAGTAGTTGCTGCCAGAGTCGTACTGCTCCGTCGGGCAGTGGTGTTGTAGAAAGTATTAGCGGATTAGGGGCAAAAGCTAGTGAATACAAAAACACTGGACGGTGGTTTGGCGAACTCACGACCATGGTCGTAGGAAAAGGAGAGGGAATGTCGGATGTTGCTGGAAGTCGCGTCTCGCAACTTGGATACGGGCTCCGAGCACTCACACACCTCGTTCCGTCGCCGGCCTCGCCACCGCTGCACCATATGACGCATCGCCAGTCCCCCCCTTCAGGTCGCCGTCCTCCCAGCCACAACCGGTGAACCCGTACCCGAAGGAACTGCAAAAGAAAGGGCCTCCAGAAACCAACGTGTTTCATCTCTACGTCCACTCTACACGGAACAACCCCATTGCTACCTTCACCAATCAGGAGCGAAACCCAGTCGCCTGGTGGTGTGGAGGTTCTTGCGGTTTCAGGAGGGTCAATCGTTCCAGCTACGAGTGCCGTCAGGATCTTCGATGAAATACTTGACTCCCGGCAGGAGGTGGGACTATTCTCTTTGGAAATTATCTTCAAAGTATTTGGTTAAGGGAGAGACGTGATGCAGAAGGCCTTGCTTGTGTCGGAGGGAGAGAAAATCCGTCCGTTTGTTTCTAAGTTCACGGACAAGACTCTCCTGATCGACGGTCTGCTGCGTCCCCTGACCCCGACTGTGTCTACCACCTCCTATGGGAACGCTGACAGCTTCCGACAGTTTGTGGGCGAAGTGGACGAAGTGGTGGAGGCAGGACGGGTGCGACTGTTTCCTGGGAACCTAAACCCCCAGCTTGTCGTCGCTTGGACTCGGTAGAGGTCGGGAGCGCAATGTTCTCGGTCCCGTCTTACAGTGGAGCTACAAGGACACGCAAGTACTGGACGGGAGTGCTCCGCTGGTAGAGGAACTGAGTCGTTCATGGAACCCTGTTTCGATTTCTAGAGGTCTCTCTTCTCCTTACCGACCGATTTCTAAGGTCTGTCATATAGTATCTAATCCGTAAAACCCCTCAATCTTCACAGGCAATGTACTGGACGTCACACAAGAACGATATTCCAGCGTATTTGGCGAGTTACAAGGACACGGTGTTATTTCGCCGCCACGGTTCTATGCTCTACGCCACACCCATCATTAACGCAGGTTGTAACTGTTCCTTAGAACGTCGACATCAAACGTATGGGCGGCGGACTCTCACTTGGTTTGGGGGCATCTCACCCATTCCTCACTGGTATCATTTGCGTAGCCCATCTCGACGTCAGATTGGAGTAAGCTACTGCAAGAACGTTCTAACTGGGCCTTGGGATTGAAGTTGATCTGGTTCCCGTCTTGTTAACTAGTTGATCGGCTTCGTTCTTCGGACCCAAACGTTATCCGCTGCAGGCTCGTTTAGGCTCAGCTGGAGCGGGCGGCTTCGGAATTGGAATACCGTTCAAGTGGCACGAGTCATCGTTTGAATGAGTTTCGCGACGAGATTCCTCCCTCGACTTACTGCTCTCCGGTGATCACTTAACTCGAGTCACGAATTTGGCTTGCAACACGAACTGAAGCCCTCCTCAACCCCTTCACGATATTTTCCCTTGTGCTGTACCGAAACAGGTTCAAAGTCTTCAAATCCAGTCCCCGTACAACGGCGGAGCGCATAATCGCAGCATCGTACAGCTCGTCTAGCATCTCCTTTCTGTGTTCGTTTGACGTTCCAGATTCCTTGTCTCTGTTCTTTGTGGATGTGTGCCGTAATCGCCAACGGCCGTTCACGGTGCCTACATCGTTTGCGAAGACCGAGAATCACTTCCCCTGGTCCAGGTCCTTAACGTTGTTCATTCAGCTCACGAATCTGGTGAGGATTTTCGTTTTTTGACATCGTGGATGGGTATCTGCACCTAGGCTGTGGATCTTCCCAACCAAGAGCCCATTCACTCGAGTTTCAAACGCCAAATTCAATGAAGAAACTTGTCATATACCGTGCCTAACGCCTACACAGATACAATTTATTCGTACAATACAACCTCGGGAGCATGCCTAGGGAAGAAGGTATAGGGAGTTAGCCAAGCGAACTGATAGTGGTGATACCAATTCCGTACCTCGACCGACGGTAAATGGGGTTGGGAGAGGGTTCTGTTTAGAACTTGATCACAACAAGTTCAGAAGAATTTCTGAGCCTCAGGGTCGCAGCATTGTGGAGCCAGTCCACATGATTCCCGGCTGACCTCCAATGACCATGCAACCACAGCCGGTGCTTCCCATCTGGATCCTTCACCCACCCCTCTTGCAAAGTGGTTTGTGACACTGGCCAATCACATTCCAAGGGTCTGTGGTGCTTGCAGAGATTGCTGTGGTAGAGGTTGCACTCGTCTTGGAAGCGATACCAGGTGGCCCGAAGGTGAAGAGGTGTTCTGACTGATTTGAGGATCTCCCCAGTCTCTGTATGGTAAACACAGATGATAGACTCATTGAGTTTGATGGCTGCAATTTCATCTTCTACTGAGAACTCCAGCTGCCCATTTTCATCACTACCCCCTCTTTGTCCTAATAGCCTTGCCCAGTGATTAGCAAGGGCCTGTAGTGATATATTCCAAAGACTGTCATTATGGTCTGCCCTTGTGTTGCCCACAATACCATCCACTACCCCCTCTTCTGTAAGTAGCCATGCCACAACTACATCTGAACCCTTCACCAAGAGAACTCTGCCTGTAAGGACCATGGCTGATATTTCCAACTCTGTGTCAATGAATTGGGAAGGGGAAGGGTTTTGAGAATGGAGGTTGGTAATTGTAATAGTGCTTTTCCCATGGTATGTAGTTGCAATGTAGGTTCCATTAGGAGAAAAGGCATCCAGTTGTTGACTATGGGTAGTGATAACAGGTTCTATAGCAGGAGCAGCAGGAGCAGCAGGAGAATTGCCCAAATGTAAGATATAGAGGAGGGGACCAGCACAACCCAGGATTGATAATGAAGTTGGTGAGAAGTAAAGTGGAGTTGGAGTCTGTTGGAATTCCCTCCACCTAGTGTAATGATTGGAAGTATACATCCAAACAAGAAGGTGATTCCCAGTGAAGGCTGCAAAGAGGCTTCCATCATCAGAGAAGCTGAGGTGCCAGTAAGAGCCTATTTCCTTTAATAGGATCTCTGAGTTTTGAATATCTAATATAAGGAACTCAGGGCTATGGGTGTTGTCTCTAGTGAAGGAACTGGCAACAGAAATCCGATAAGTGGCAGGAGAGAAGACACCAAGGCCAGATTGAAACTGGAGAGGAAATGATTCAATCTCAGTAGGTACAAGCCCAACTTCAAAGATGCTGATTCTACAACTCCTGGAATCCCACAGTGATGTTGTTGCAATGCGAAAGGATTTATCATGAGCCCAGATGTAAGGTCTGGTTTTTGACTGGAGTGTGCAGGGGGGCAGTGATGTACCTGAAACAACATCATACACATATACAGTAAGGGGTTCTAGCTTCTGTGGTGAGAAGGCACCAATTGTTTTTCCATCTAATGACCACACAAGCTCTAATCCAGTCTCAGTAACCCCACATTCAATTGTTTTAGCTTCTCCCCCTGTCTGAATATCCCAGACAATAATGGCAGTGTTAGAACAACCTGCTAGGGATTGCCCATCTGGTGAATAGGAGAGCCCATGCCCAAGTGTGGTTGTAGCATGAGTTGACCTGAGGGTAGAGAGGAGTTTGAGGGTGAGTGCATCCCAGATCTCTACAGCTTCCTTAGCCACCACAGCAATAAATTGACTAGATGGTGACCAGGTAGAGGACAGGTAGTAGGGATGTTTGGTTGAGATAGCTGTGCTGGGGTCCCATGAGTCTGGGATTCCAGTCACCACTTTTGGTAGGGGGTGGGGTCTTTGAGAATAGTAAACCTTTCTGACAATTGATAAGAGGGGAGATAGTTCCAGAGCAGAGTGGTAAATATGGGTAGCAGAGACATTGATGACCTCAAAGAAGTTTGTTGCAAATTGGAAATAGTCTCTTGCAGTGTTGAGAAGCTGATGATCCCTAACCTATTTTAGAGTGCACATGAGTATTATAGGATATAATAGAGTTGGCCAAAACAAACCTCCTGTAACCAGGGTATCAAATTTTCTAATGCAACAATAGCATCCCTTGCAGCTCCAATAGCACTTAGCACTTCTAACCATGCCAGAAACCCCACCTGTAGGAAGTTCTGTAGAGCAGGAATAATGGTGGTGATATCTCCCCTAACTTCAGTAAGGTGGTTGTGCCAGGATTGACAGGCATATTTCAGTGCAATACTGATGTGATTGTTGATTCTTGACTCAAGATCCTTGACCTCTGAGTTCAATGCATAGTTGGGAAGTGATAAAAGGTTTTGCTCCAAACTGTAATTCATCAGTTTAAGGCAATTCAGGGCAAGGTTAAGATGGCCAGTCCTGGGGGATATGTGAAACCTTTTATCAGGACAGCGAAGTGGGTTGGTGATAAAGTCAGGAAATGATTTGTGGAATGGGAGCACTGGGTAGTCAGGATCCTCAGAGAGCTTGAGCAGGGACTGAATCATTCGAAGTAGGTCCATGGCTTCTTCTTTCTCCAGATCAACAAGGGTAGCAATCGCAGAAGGTGGAAGAGGGTTTACAGCCAGAACGACTGTACTAATTACAGATTGTACTTTTTCATCATCTTCAGCCCCCATCTCATCGAAGGCACTTTGGAAAGTTGTAAGGTAGAGCGAATCGAGGGTTGTACTTGGCCGGAACCTGGCTTTTCCTTCGTGGACAGTACTACCAGGGGCCCGTATGATGATGTCAAGTTGTTTGCTGGGCAGGACGAACTTGTGGTCCAAAAACTTGAGAGTCGCTACTGCGTACACGAAGAGACTCCCTGCTCTCTCGCACAGCAGGTTGAGGTGTTCGTCTGTTGGCCAGTTATCTTGCTTGATCCCTCGTCTCTTTGCAAGCTTGGATAACCCGTCTGCTAGAAACAGTCGGATATCCATATTGATGACAGAAGGCTCCACCTCATGGAGGACGAAGACGTCAGTCGATGGCCTGAGGAGTCCGAGGCGGAAACCAGATTGGATGCGAGGTTCCGGCCGACCAGTGATGAAAAACTTGACACCCGGTATGCTTTCAACCAATCGACCCATGACGGAGAGAATAGCGGATTGCGGGTCCTCATCCACACACTCGTCTAATGCGTCAATGACGATGACCGTTGAGATGTTCAACGAACTGAGGGGTTCGACGATCAGCGTCTCCATCTGGTAGTAGAGCGACTCGTTGACAATTTCCGGATTCGAGTGGAGGAGACGGACGAGGGTTGATCGGAACTTGGGGTATTTTTGAGCGAGTTGGAAAGCGAGAGTGGGGAAGATGTAGTGGAGGCCACTGCGGTCTTTGAAATCGCGTGAACAGAAGAAGGACGCTCCCAGTCTCCCGTCGGCGAAGGTACGCTCGGCGATGGTCTGTGCAATCGTAGACTTGCCAGTCCCGGCGAGCCCGTTCAACCAATAGACGGGAAGCATGCTGAAATCTTTAGACCACGACTCTATGCCGTCCAATACAGCCTCGCGAGTCCCTTTGAGACAGCCCTGGCGATCACCGTGCTGGAACCCAACCCTTTCGGCACGACGGCAGCCGTTCAGCACCAACAATTCAGCTATTGGATCGTAAGTCTGTGACAATCGGGAGTAGAGCTATGCCCAACCTGCATCCTGTAAAGGCCAATCAGCAACCGATGTTTTCTCAAACCACGATTCCTAAGACTTACGATCAATGTACAGTTTTGATCATAGATCGCTTTCTGCTGCGAGAACTATGGGCTACGTGAGTGGACAATCCCGTGTGCGTTTTCCAACATCGGTACTGACCTGGTATTCAACGATGACATCCCTGAGATCGTCCACAAGATCGCACACATCGATCGTATCCCCTTCATTTTCCGTGCTTTCATCGGCAGTTGAACGTTTGTATAAGTCTTGCAATTTGTCCTTGATTTCCTCGAGAGCTCTAGAACCGGGCTAACCGTGAGCAGTTGTTTACAGCGAATAGAAATTTCGCACTCGAATAGACGTTTCTGTCGCCTGAATTCACCGGTATCCCTCGCGGCGCTCGCTTCCACTCTGAGCCGTTCCAACCGCGCGCGAACGGATTCTATCTTTCTCTCGACAGGCGATTTCTGTAAAGGTGTCATTTCAACACGTTCAGTCGTGTACATTTTTCTTACCTGATTCAGTTTCAAAAGTACGTCGAAGGAAGCCTTGACACGACCAGTCACCGGCTTAGTCTCGAAGTCGAAGATGGGAAGTAGGAACTCACATTCAATTGAACGACTTGGTTGTATATCGACTGTTGTTGTGACATCTATCGCACGTGTAAACAATCTCTGACTCCGATCGTCTCTGGCACTGACCTGATAGATGAGGATAGCTTGCCTAAGCCTTTCTACGAGCGCAACGACTTCGCCCAAATCTCGTTCCTTATCGAGGACCCGAGCGATCGTTTTCTTTCTCGACAGTTCCAGTGCTCGTGTTTCAATGTCTTCCAACGACCTATCGTGAAGGATCATTTATGGGTAGGTGAAGGATCCCAGACACGATACGAACTTTGCCAGTTGAGATCGCCTATCGACTTCCTCAGGATCGTCATTGGGGTTCACCCTCGCCAAGGTAACGAGCAGCTTCTCCAACCATGGGATGAGTTCGCTGAGCTTGTCTTTCACATCATTGTATTGCTAGTTGGCAATCGTTAGTGGAATCAAGAGTTATCCTATATCAACGCACGTCGTAATGTTTGATCAGCGCGTTGATACATCCTAAACACGACTTGAGAGGGGGAAATATATCTGTGGTTTCCTTCGCGATGTCCAGTAACGTCTTGATTGCGTCGATGAATCGCTGTTTCTTGGCTGTGGATCGTCAGCGGGTTCGAAGGCGTGGCGACAAAAGTGAGATATCTCACAAGAACTTGGCCCGGCTTGTGTACCACTGCTCGACGGAGGTCGTTTCCGCAGAGTGCCAGACATAGTGTTGACGTCAGTTGTGAGGTTTGATAGCGAGATAACGAAGAGTGCTCTTTTCGAACGCCTGAGACGTAGGACTTTTGTCCAAAGTTGGTCACCGCGCCAGCAGCCAGCGCCTACGGTGTATTGGCATTATTTTGACCATGGGACCCACAATTGACTAGACCTCCTTCAAGCATCCCCTGTTTTATTGCCCCCTGCTCGGCGGGCTCAACTGCGCCACGGAGGAATCGAACCGGGAGCCACAACGATATTAATCAGATGTAAGCAGTCCTAGACCCGAGTAACCTGAGTGTACGACATTGGGGAACATCCTCATCATACGCGTTGTCTACACGCATTAAGAAGGACGAGGGATAGTGTAGTCCAACTGCCAGATCAAGTGTGGACGAATTGCATATACGGAGGACGAAGATCTGTTTGAACAGTGGGTGGTCCGAATCTAGTTTCACCTCGGCACCTCCCGGTGTGGGGGAATCGAAAACCATCAAAGTCTCTCCCCTCGATATTCGGGTCGACTCCAAGTCTACCTCCTGTTCATCAACGCTTCGCCATACATTCCTGCGGCGTATCTATCCACCCTTACACAACACACGCGTTGTTGTGAGCTACGTACAGCTTCCACATTATTTGACACCTGTAAATCAGTTTATGCCAGACTGCTTCGTTCGGACAAATGGGAGTCAGTGGAGGTATATATGTGTCTATAGATTCGACTCTACATATAATGACATCCTCCGTACGGTACTGGCACGTAATCCAGTTCATAATTTGGAACTCAGGTCGACGAGGTGTCTAGTGGGGCAGGTCTTTGAGGGAAAGATAACTTATCTGGGCCGAACCTAACGTTAGCCTGTGAGGAACTAGCCCGACGTCTTCTACGTTTCCGGCAGCCGGCCGTATTAGGTTCGCCCGACACTACGGTCAAGGTGTAGAGTCGTGGGAGGGGATCGCCGAAGATCCACACGAAGCTATCGAGATCGCTTTGGATTCCATAACACCCGAACCTTCCAATGACTCGACCGAACGCGTGGGTATACATGACCAATGACACAGAGCTGAAGTTGTCCAGGCATTTTGTGCTCCCGAGGACCATAGTGAACCCAGAGGCGAGCAAGACGACATTGTCATCGAGCGATGAAGATTAGGTTGTCGCGACAACTTAATCCACACGACCCCAGGACTTTGGAGAATCTTTAAGCATTGGCCGGGTATGGTGACATTGGACCTATCTTCGCCGGGGTCGGAGACGAAGGGGATGATCTTGATTATGATCTCGTACGGTATCCAATGAAGGGAAAAACGAACGGGTTGCGCATCTTGCTTAAGGTGGCAGTGCGCTGGTGAACCTGTGATATCAAGGCATTGAGTATAACTAGGGAAACGCCATCCCATGACAGCACGGGAGGTAGGTGCGTAGGAAGTGGTGGCATGGTGGTCGAAAAGAGAGTTAGACCCTCTGCGTAACGTGGCCTGGGAAAAGGGATTAAGGAATACTTAAGCCGGAAAAGATTGTCTCGTCTTACTGCCCCGTGAGGGGAGAGCTAGATCCGTGGATGACCTAGTGTGTACCCCTGGGCCTGGTGAACCCAACGGAAGCGCGAAAAACGCGATGAACACAGCAATTTGTTCAGAAAAACATGGACGGAGAAATGTTTTGCGAGCCCTGGAGTCCGAATCCCCCCGGCCTGGATGTCATTTTTGTGTCTGTCTTCTATGAGAAGGCTCATTAGTGGGTCGATGGTCAGACGTCATCGGAACGCCGCACGACCTGCCTGGATGAACTGGTTTAAAACGGGTGGCCTCCGAAGGCACCTACGACCTACTTCCATTACTGCGAAGACTCGCATAAGACATTGGGCAATATGTTTTGCAACTGCTGAGCTTGGTGCGGATCGACAGACCTGCTTCGGGGTTCAACTACATGTTGCAGGGAAACCACATCCTAACTCTACGCACCTTGGGGCTGTTGCACCCGGAAACCTTCTCAAGAACGTGCACGCGCACTCCACAAATGGAATAGCCACACCGCCGTCGACGACCAATCGCGAGAAGACCTCACTAGTACACGTATGGCTTTTCTTCCTCCGGGTTCACCCTGGTTGAGTGACTCCAGGGTGCCAGGGGGCGTTGAAGTCATGCGTGTGGGACTCTGCTTCTACCAGGAACTCCACCATATTCCAGAATCCTTTCGAAGCTGTGCCTTGGAAACGTCGGTCTCAAGCGGGCGCGTACCGCTTCCTGTAACGTGGGTGCGGAGTCCATCGGAAATGGAGTCCGTACTTCACCGCGTCCAGCCACATGGGCGGCGGAAAGTTCGAAGAATTACCGGGCCCCGGATGCAACGATGGATTGTATTGGACATGAACTACATCAGTTATGATATAAGCGTTCGCCTGAGGACACGCATGTCTCCAAAACTGATTCAGATGATATGCGGTTTTTCCTGTACGACCAATTCAAGCCGGTGGGAAAAGATTTTGAACCATAAGGATACACTTACATACCCTGTAATACCTGGCCAGCCAGCTCGTGCACATTGACGGTTTCATCGTTTCGTGGCGCTGACCGTTGTCCATACGTCGGGGATCATTCCCCGAGTTGGAATCCACTTGTCGCATGGGTAACAATCGATACGTCTTTCTTATGGGGAGAGGAAGACGCAAACAGGTGGTCGTCAGCGGAGGGATGTCTCAAGTGAACACCTCAGCCCAATATTAGTAATTACATGTTACGGTGATGGTGGCACGGATATCATCTGATTCAAGGGAGCGGTGGATGTACAACTCTTATGCGCAAATCAAGTGGACTCAAGCCTGATTACCGAGGGCTTCTGGTTCGGAGCCTCTCGGTTTTATACTACGTTGAGTGGAGTTGCCCACAAGTCGACGCATCCGACCCTTCCAACTACATAACCTAAAGATGTCTGACTCAGACCAAGTACGCGTTCTCTGTCTATGCCCCAGATTGCACGGCATTCCGGCGGAGACTGAGCGTGTGTGTGAGGGCGGAACATTTGGAAAGAGTGGCGGGATTGTTTGGAGACGGAAGTCTGAGTGAACGCCTCGGTCTTTGTTTTTTTCCGCTGCGATGATTGATGTGTAACACCCGCAGGAGACTGAGATCGGAACTACTTATAAGGGGGGGCGCTGCTCTCTCCAGGTTCGATCCTCCCCGGAAACGAGACGGAAACGGTCGGATCCTTTGGGTTGTACGCTGCAGGGTCGGTAGAACAGGCGGAGTGGCTCTTGTTTGTAGATGTCCAATTTAGGACAAGAGCGGTAAGCTTCCCGCTCGGTAAACAACGCCCGGGTCACAAAGCAATCGGCATGGGTCCCCGGTGGGACAAGTAAAGACTGGTCGTATCGCCAGCGCAATCTTTCCTCCGAGCGTTGAGGGAGAGTACATAGAGGGAGAATCACAGCGATGTACCTGCGCACAACTGCTGAAAAGGCAAAGTTTAGTTCCGATGTGATCTCGAAGCCATCCGCCAATCCGCTTCAGACTCTGATCTTGCTTAACACAACTTGTTCTATGACCATCACCACCCCATCCTTTCCTCCACAATGTCCCTTCTCACCCCCACGGAGGCCATCACCTTTCAGACGTTCCTCTCCTCCGCAAACTACACGGAATCCTATAATGGCCCAACCCCCGCCGAATGGATGCTTCTCCACCACGGAGTCCGCCATCCCGACGACCCTGAGCCATCATGTCCAGAGGCTCCCAAACTCAAGAAGGCAACGTTGGATCTAATGTCTCTCGACATCTCCGGTACAGACTCTCTTCCACCTTCTGGTCCCTGGCATAAGTCGTCTGCACACTCGAAACAGTCTTATCCCTATCCCGTGCAGGTTGACCGGGGTGTTCCACCCGATCGCCCTTCTCTCATAATCGAAAATGTCCGCCAGATATACCCGCCTCACTCCTCGTCATCTAACAGCCCACCATCTGCGGGGATAACATTGCCTTCGTCCACATCCCCGCATCCTTCAACCACCTCGGACGTATTACGATCATCCAGTGGCCGTTTGCCGACGAGATCCTCCTCAAAGCGTTCTTTTGATACTGTTTCACCCTCAGCACCTGCTCAGACCCCAAAATCAACATCACACTCATCAACTACGCAAAGGGCCAAGCGCAGCCGACAGTCCCCTCCCTCGCCTCAACCATCTGACCCATCCCAATCTCCTATACCGTCGTCTTCTCGACAGCTTCTGCAGACCCAGGAGGGCACATCATCGTTCTCGCGGTCTCAGTTGTTGTCAGCATCACAGAAGAGAGCCAACCACATCCAATCCGAGCAGAAACGTAGGGCTAATATCAGACGTGGATATGAGGCACTTTGCGAAACAGTCCCCGCTTTGAGGGAGGCGATCCGCAAGGAGGAGGAGGAAGCCGCCGCTGCGTCAACAATCGCAGGGAGTGGGTCCTTGCACGGTGCCGCGAGGAAGAAGAAGTCCAAGAATACAAACGATGATGGAGAGAAGGTCGATGGGCGAGCCGGGCCAAGAAGTGAAAACATCGTGTTGCAGAAGAGTAGGGAACATTCCCCACATCCCTATGTTTTATGTTAACCTTTGCCTTCCCCAAAGCTGTTGATTACATCCAAGAGCTGAACGCTACGAGGGATGACCTTCTGCGTCGTCTCGCCCAGGCCAGAAGTGCCCTACCACCCGACCATCCCCTCCTCACCCCGCAAGGTACTCCAAACCCAGCGACAGACCAGACAGTTCCGTTGTGGGAACGAGAATGGGATTATTCACCAGACGCTGATGACGAAGGGTCAGAGGACGAAACTACTTAATATCTTAACCCTCGCGCAGAACTTAGTTATGAATTTGCTTTTTGTGATTTATTCTTTGCTGTATTCGTGTATTCATCTGCAGGAGGTGACTTTCGTATAGAGTCGATACGTTGGCGTTCTTACGCGCACTCGAATACTCGCATCTATTCCTCTACTCCACTTCGACTGCGGTATTGGCGGGAGTCCGGATGCGCTTCTGGACGGAGTCCCGGTACGGCACGTGACGACCTGCCCTCAAGTCCTCACCCAGATGGCAAAATTTCCAGTTCGCGTTCTTCACTCTGCGCATCTTTAATGTTCTGCCGTTTTCAGTAACTTGTGCTTGTTTCTAGGCCTCCATCGCAAGGTCAGTCGTATTCTAGGGTCTTTTCGGAGGGATGTCAATCAATTGTTTACCTCGAGCGGTCTCGCGCTACCACGCGTTTCCTGCAATGATACTGCAAATATGTCATAGTTACACTGACCGGTTCTATCACCCCGATTCTGGGTGTTCCTTGGTCGGCATTTTCTGACGGTCCCTTTCTCTCCAGTTGCAACCATACGGTCGATTCTATTCTGCCCTTTGGACTCACCGCTTTCATGTTCGTGCTCGAGTTTTCCTACGCGATTTCCATCACCTCCTTCGAAATGATGACCAAAAGTCATTCAAACTAGAGTATCTGAGCGCTGGTAAAAATCAGCTCGATGCTTTTACAGCTTTTGTCAATCCTCTGATACTCTCCCATTTCTCATCCATCTTCCTATTCAAGCCCTTTACTGACACTTTCCCTCCCAAGACGTTCATGATGGTTAGTTACCATCCCCTCACGCGTTGAATTCCCCCCTCCTTTTCGCGATGAAAACAAAGGAATTACCGCCTGACTAGGGTTCTCATTTCCCAAGTTTGACGATAAATCCATGGCTGTTTCTTTACTCTTCTGATCCTTGGAGTCCGCTTAACCGCTTTGGCTTCGCATATCTGACCAAATTTCTATAGGTCCTGTAACTTGTTTGAGGTGCTGGTGAAAAAGGTCAGGGCCTCGATCCATTCATTCCATGATGTCTTATCACGACGGTCTTCGTACTATCACTGCCGAAAATGCCCGCACAGCTCATACCATCGGGCAACCCCTTCTGATCATCATCTTTTACCCCTCTGTTGATTCCTTTTTCTGACCGTGGCTTCTTTCTCCAGCAGATCGTACGGTGGTTCCGTCCTCTCCTTGCTGCCTATCCCTTACGTGTATTAGCATCGTAAGTGTCTCTTCGTGGCTTTGCCTCAGCTGATGAGAGCACATCAAAAAATTATCAACTAGAAGCTGTTTATGAGCCTCGGCTATGAGTCTAACCTGCTATCTGAACTTTCCGTTCTTGTTCCTTGAGCAAGAGAATTGTGGATGAATGCTGATCCAGTCTCCTAACAGATGTTTCTACCACTCCCACGTTGTTGTGAAACGTTCTCGCTTCGCTATCGGCCTCCGTATTGACCCTAGTGTATTTGTAATGTGAGCTATCTTTTGTGAATACATACTCTCAAGTCGGTCGGAAATCGTATCGTAGGTTCGACCGACGAGGGAAAGAAATGGTATGGTCTGAAGATCTGGAGCTTGAGCCTAATTATACCCGCAATCCGCCGACTCAGCCTCGGATGCGTGGCTGAACCCTCCCGTTAACGACCTGGGTCAAGGTTTCGAAAGGTCTGGACCTTGGCTTCCAAGATCTCTTGGTTCACAACGTAAGATCAGACCACAAGCCCATTCTGCATTGTTGTCCCACGACTGTGTTCCAAGTCAACGGCACTACAGATTCACTCTGAATTCGATAGCACAGGATGATGGGTCTGGGAGGGAAACTTCCAGTCAGATTCAGAGTGGATGGAGTTCGTCGGGTTTCCAAAGCGGGGTTCGGAGCCTTTCACGTACGTCTCCCCTTATAGCTTGCATTTCATTTATTCCCACTCCTTTTTCGGATTGGATTTTTTCATTTTCGGTTTGACGGGTTTGGATCGGCCCTATAGGCGAGGACTGCCTTCAATCTCGATACGAGTCGTGGTCATGGATCTGTGTGTAGACAGGCCCGGGGAGGACGAGAACTGGATGCGAGGAGGTGGACGCAAGCTCCGACAGTCGCCATCATCCCTAGGTTCGCTCACTCTTCAGCGGCCCCGGCGAAGCAACCGAACGAGGGGGAACACGCGGGTGGTGTACCGAGCAGTTCGATCGCACACAGGAGGGTTGTCGTTGAGTGGGGACCGAACGAGAAGTCGCGGTTGTACGCGGTGCACATCTCAACTGCTTATGGGTGCTGATACCGACGGACAGCCATAATATTTGGTTGAGAGATCATTGCAGGTGTTCTGAATGCTATCACCCTGTCACCAAGCAGAGATTGTTGGACACTTTCGACGTGAGTGGTCTTCCTCTTCGATGACCTGTCGGTTTACTGATCATGATCCTCGTTCCCTCCAGATCCCAGCTAACATCGTCCCTCTAAGTGTCGAATCCAAGCCCCACGGGCTAGAAGTAACGTGCAAGTTTTGAAGTGTGCCTTTAACCGGAGTTAGTTCGTTCTGATGCTTTGGAAATAGGGCCAGCCTCGACGCCGCATTTGTCGGTTTATCCTTGGTCGTGGTTACAAGAACATTCGTATGATCCCCCTGCGAGACCTAAGGTCGAGAACGCGACTGCCTCAAGGCGAGCCGGTCTTGTTGCATGAATAGGAATGTCCCGTGTCCGTCTCGGTGCTGATAGTCAAACCCTTGACCTTATTCAGGAAGGTCGTTTGGGGATCGAGCATTGCAAAGGATCCCCCGACCGTGACTTACGAAGAAGCCATGACAGACCAAGGACTCTTCAAGTGGCTCTCCAAAGTGGTGAGTAATCGGAACACACTAATCCTTCTGCTCACCCATAATACGACTCGGAGTTTTGACACCTTTCGTTAGGACGAGTTTGGGTTCTGCTTCATCTCCGGTGTCCCTGCCACCCCGGAAGGCACCGAGGAGCTCTCGAAGCGGATAGGTTTCATTCGGGAGACTAAATGTTGGTACTCATGGTAACCTGACATCCCTAAATGTCTAACGTTGGCGCGTTAGATGGCAAATTTTGGGAGTTCACCGCTGACTTGGCCAAGGGCGATACAGCATATACCAATATCGCTCTCGGTGCACACACCGACAACACATACTTCGTGCGTCAATAAAACACTTAACCGACCTTGTACCGTTCCTCGACGATGTAACGGGCATTTTAGACAGACCCCTCTGGACTTCAACTCTTCCATCTCCTCTCACACACGGACGGATCAGGGGGCGCGACGCTCCTAGTCGACGGATTCTACGTCGCGTCGATTTTGAAAGACCTTCACCCGGAATTCTACTTACTCCTCTCCACTATCCCGGTTCCAGCGCACGCAGCTGGAGACGAAACGGCGATTTACCAACCTTCACCGAAATCTGGGTACCCTGTTTTGGGCCATGATCCTGCGACGGGGGAGTTATATCAGGTGAGATGGAATAACGATGATAGGAGCGTGATGGATCATTTGGACGCCAGGGTCGTTGATGAATGGTGCGATTGGGAACTATTGAATTGCATGACTGGTGCTGAGACTTTGTCTTCGCTAGGTACGAAGCGATCAGGACATGGAACGGGTTGTTGAAGAGCGCCGACTCAGAGTACTGGGTTCAGCTTGGTCCCGGTACGGCAGTTGTGGTCGATAACCACCGTGTGTTACACGGACGTTCGTCCTTCACTGGAAGACGTAGGATGTGCGGAGCGTACATTGGGTTGGACGAGTATCAGTCAAAGTTGGCCATCCTCAAGGAGAGGTTCGACCCTGATCGCGTCACAGTCGAAACGAGAGACTCGTCGAGCGGTAGGAGCGTGTGGAGTCCTGCTTTGTGACTCATGCGGATGAGGGTCGTGGAACGTGAGTATGAGGAGAGCATCTACTCCTAAATATATAACGTGCATAGGCCGATGTTGACAGATACGTGCTACATGAAGCAAAGCAAAAAGTGTGTGACGATGGCTTATCTTGAAACTCCTTCCTCAAGCTCCTTAAGCCGCTTGCTGCTGAATAGATTTGAGCACGAAACCCTCGAGACCACCACACAACCACAACTCCTGCACACTAGGTCCCAGCACTCCAACCTTATACGTCTTGAACCCTCCGTCTGGATACGTCGTTTCCACAACGCCCTCAACGGCCTTCACGCTCACGTTCAAGCCCTTGTTGACCGTCAACTCTCCATCTTTCCCTCCGGCACCACGTTTACCATCCTTAGCGTACGCCTCGGTCAAATCTTTAACAAGTTCCGGAGACTCGATGCAGACAAGTCCGTTATTGATGGCGTTTCGTTTGAAAATGTCACCGAACGAACCCGCAACGACGAGCGGGATTCCCGCGGCTTTGAGAGCGGTCACAGCCTGTTCTCGGGAAGAACCGGTTCCAAAGTTGTACCCTGAAACGAGGATGACGCCTTCCTTCGTATCCGTGCCGGAGGATGATGAACTTTGGTTCGAGCGGATCGAAGCGACGAGGGCGGCGAACGGTGGATCGTAGTTCTCCATCACGACTTCTGCTTGCTTCTCGAGAGTGATGTCGTCCTGGTAGGTGTATTTCCCCGGGTAGATCCCGTCTGTGTTCAAATTATCCTGTGGGGCGAACAACAGCGGTCCTCTGAAGGTAGATGGGAATCCTGGTAAAGGGAATTCAACTCCCGCAGAGGATCCGACAGAAGAGGTAGATTCTGTATTCAAGATCGAGAAGGTTGGACGGTCCGTTTTCGGTAGGGTATTTGGGTCCAATGAGTCCGGACCGCATATATACCCCTTGACAGCACTCGCTGCGACGACAGCCGGACTAGCAAGGTAAGCCTGAGCTTTCGGGTGCCCCATCCTACCCTTGTAATTCCTGTTTGTCGCACTGATACCCGTCTCGCCCTCTTCCAACAATCCAACACCGAGACCAATACACGGACCGCATCCAGCGGGTAAAACCTTCGCACCGGCGGAAATGAGGGTATCCCAATGACCGAGCTCTTCAGCCTCCCGTTGAACGACCGAGCTAGCAGCAGCAATATAGAACTCCACTCCCGGCGCAATTTTACGGTGTTTGAGCACGTCCGCAGCAGCAGCGATATCCGACACACGAGAGTTGGTGCAACTAACGAGATACGCCTTCTGGATCGCAACCTTGGACGATTCGAGCTCGGGAAGCGGTGTGGAGATCTTGACGCTGTTGGGACCGGAAACGTGTGGAACGAGAGTTGAGAGATCGAAGATTAGGTGAGAGGAGTATTGAGCGGTAGGATCAGATGAGTAGGTCGAGATGGCAGTTTTGAGTTCGGAGAGTCGTTCGCGGTTAATTCGGGGGTGTTCTGGGGGAGGGGGTATTGATGTGGCGAGTGAAGGATCGGAAGAGGGGATTGAGAATGTCCGTAGTTCAAGTTCCTTGACCGCCCTATCGTACCAATCCAATGTTGCCTCATCAACGGGGAAGACACCAACAAGTGCACCCCATTCCGTCGTCATATTCGAGATCGTGAGTCGGTCGTCGACAGAGAGGCATTTCACCCCTTCCCCAGTGAATTCGATCGCGGCATTCAGGACTTCGTCCTTATTGAACGACCCGCATAGAGCTACAATGACGTCTTTGCCCGTAACTCCTGGAGCCAATTTTCCTCGAAGTTCGACTTTGACCATCCGAGGAACCTGCCACCACGTTTGCCCAGTTGCCCAAAGCGCCGCCGCGTCCGTTCTTACGATTGGGGTTCCAACACCGCCAATCCCGCCGTACATGTTGCTGTGGCTATCGCTGGCCACGGTAAGAGTGTAAGGGAAAGCGTAACCCTCTTCGATGAGAATTTGGTGGCCGATACCACGCCCTGCGGGGTAGAAGTCGATCCCGTGCTTTCGAGCGAATTGCTCTATCGACGCGTACTTTGCGAGGTTTTTGGGCGACTTATTTTGGACGTCGTGGTCCAGAGTGAACACGGGTTGCCTCGTGCTGTACACCTTCGTAGCGCCAAGTCCGTTGAACCTGGTTTGTCATCATGGCAGATAACACCTTCGGTCAGTAAATGCATACTCCAATGCCCTCTCTGCGTCCTGGTAGTGCAGAGGTCACGACAATAAGGACGTACTTTGAGATGACAGGGCCAGTGTTATCATGTGTCATGACATGTTCAGGACGAATCATAACATAATCTCCGGCCTTGACGACCTTTCCAGCAGGAAGCCCGACAGCATACTTCTGCACAACCTTTTCGATCACAGTCTGGGGTATCTTCGTTGTCTGTGTCGCGAATAGCTTAACGCCCCGTGAGCGCCGCGCGGAGTACCGAAACATTTTCTCAGAGAGGGCTTACGGATTCGCGCAACCGGCCTCGAGGTTTGGCGGAGAGGTGATTCTGAGTGGTGGAAGTGACTCCAGACGGAAATGTCAAACGGAGGATATGATTGGCTAGGAGATCGGGCGTTCAGACCTTTGCGACCGACAAATGAAAAAGCAAGGGTATTATCGATCCGACCACTGCCTACATACAAAGTGCCAAGAACAGAGAAAAAGAGGACCTAAGAAACCTCGACGACGACTTTCCCCCTGGCATGACCTGTCAAAATCTTGTCATACGCGCTGAGCACGTCTTCAAACTTATATACTGAATCGATGACAGGCTTGACCTTGCCTACGCAAAAGAAGATTCGGATTAGAAGGTGGCTCACGTGGAGGGCCGGTGTGGCTCACCGTCAGTGATCGCCTTCGCTATCTCATCCAACAACTCCCCGGTTTTGTTTATCCTGAGTATTCTATTGGACAAAGAATTTACCCTCAACGTGGTAGACTTGACTAGGGTGGGTCAGGCACGTACTCAAACCGACGCTTGGTCCCACCAGCCCACTTGGGATGCATGAAGAAATTCCAGAGCAAGCTCAAGGTCTCGCTGAATCCATCAGGGGTCGGCCCAACCGAGATGTAGGTCCCATTCGGGGCAAGGTAGGCTTCACTGTGGGTGTATAGCGGAATATATGCGTGTCCGACTGCTTCGAAGATAACGTCGAATTTCGATGAAGGAGGGTTTTGGACCAACGCTTCGTGAATCGGTTGTTTAGTATAATCGTAGAACTGACCGCCAGTTAATGTAATCACACGTTTGGGTAGGGTTGGTATATGCGCACCTCGTCGACGCCCAAACTCTTCAGGAACTCTTCGTTCTTGCCTGAAGCACTAGCGTACACCTTGCACCCAAGTGCCTTTGCAAGTTGTATTGTGTATATCCCCACGCTCGTGGATCCTCCATTAACGAAAATCCTTTGACCGGCTTCCAACTTGCCGATATGGTACAAGGCCGTGTAGGCGGTCAAAGCCACGATAGCGATTCCACTCGCTTCGTTCGGCGTAATACCCTCTGGCCGGTGAGCGGTGGCCTTGGCCGGCACATACGTGTACTGTGCCAGCGCTCCTTGGCCGGTCTTGAACGACTCTCCCACAGGGATTGATCCAAATACCTGGTCTCCGACTTTAAACTGGAGGTTTCCGTTCGCATCGACAACCTCACCCGCAAAGTCGTACTCGGCGATGCGCTTAAGGAACGAGTTTGGGGCCATTCGCATCATTTTGTATCCCCTGTTAACAGCGCGGGATCAGATTGGGACAGAAATTTGATAAAAGGAGGTCGTGGTTGCGGTAGGACGTACACCGGGTTCAGGGAGGCGGCCTGGATCTTGACAAGCACATTTCCCTTGGGTATTTTCTTTGGTACGGGGGCATTTTCCTCCTTCACGAGGGCTTTGGCAGGAACACCCTTCCTGACGATTTTCCACACGGTCTGTGTGGAGGGTAGAGTCGGAGTGGTCGCTGAGGCCGAAGCCATGAGTTAGTTGACGAGAGAGGGAGGGATTACAAACGGTGCAGGGTTATCTACAACTCAACTGTGTCCGCGATGGCGTCTTAAATAGCCATGTCGCAGTCTCTGCTCGTAGGCGCCACTTTGTCATGAAGAATGTGAAGTGGATGATCGTTCACGCGCGTGTGATTTTCGGGACTGCGACGGAGGCCGCCGAGCCGTGATCGTGTCGATCACACTCCCTTTCCTCTGACCATGTCGCTTACCTCCACCAGTAACATCAAAAGTCAGCTCACGATTGCGCTGGGCGATAAGGGCGCCCCCTACTTCAACACCTTTCAGCATTACTTGAAAGCTTCAATATCTCGGCAAGAATTCGAGGACCAAATGCGGGAATGCTTGGACACTCCACATCTGCGTGCGTCCCTGCTGTTCATCTGAACGTGACTTGCGTGCTCACCTCAGTACGCTCTTGTACAGTGCAACTACACAACTCACTTGTGATCTCTCTCTTTGACATCACCTCACACCTCAAACCACAGCCACCCGCCCCACCCCCGCCACCCAAACCCGCACCGCGTAAACGAAGGAGAACGTTACCCTATCAGTCTCTCGATGGATCAGATCAGAACACTTTGAGATCTGCCAGGCTAAAGAAGTGGACGTTGAGCATCGGGAGGAGGGAAAGAGAACGCGTCAAGACGTATGAAGATGGCGCACTGAGTATACCCCGACCTCTGCGGGGTTTCCAGGACGAAATAGCCCAAGAACGAGGGGTCGTGTTGGTTCCCGAACGGACTGGTATGACACAGTCTTATGTGACGAGAAGTCAAACGCTGAACCTGAGAGGATAGAACCGCCTGGTACACGGTTACCGCTGCATCTTGCCTCTGTAACGAGGGCACCAACACTCCAACACGTTTGGGACCGCATGAACCTGATATCAGCACAACACAACTTATCGGCACCTTCAAAGCAAGCTGCCTCTTTATTAATGCTTGCCTTCGAGGTGTGTCTATTAAGCGCGCAAGCTCCATACCCGTGCAGGCGCTGACTGCGCACAAGACGAAAATCAAACAGATGATTATGCAGGCCATTACGCTGACGACAACATCTCAGGCAATCACTTCCATCAGCCCGTCCGTGACGAGTCATCGCAGTCATGTGCTGACTGCGTCCGCGTTCGACAGCCTCCTCACCATATGTCCCGCTGTTCTTCCGTACAAGTCCGCTGTAGCACTACGGTTCGCTCTCGGGGACTCTGACAGCGCTGATGAGGACCACCTCCCTCAAGGCCGGGAGGTCCGGGACCAGCGTTGGCAGATATTTGGATTGCTATCGGAACGAAGTACGATCAAGCAAGCAATACGGAATTCTGTATGACAGGGCCCAGTTTCTTGTTTTGTTTTATTATGTTCTTCATCAACTGATAGGGCTATACCTGGCAACATTCTGATATATAGCCCTCCGCTCGGACGATCATATATCGGGACAGCAAATTCAGGGTCTCCAAGAGCGCATTTCTAAGCTCGGGCCATGCGACATAGATACTCGCGGGACAAGAGAGACCAACATATTGTATATCCTCCGTCCCCGTCTCTTAATGTCTTAATATCCATCCACAAGAGTGGTCCAACCTTGCTGTATCACACGACGCGTATCCGGTGTAAAGTAATCGATTCTTGAGGCTATAGTACATGCTATACATGCAACAGGTTAATTGCGCACCCATAAGCCCAGCCGGTGGCATGATTCGCATAGAGTGAGTGCGGCAAGAAAGCTCGCTCAGCATCTGGAGCTGTCGGGAACGTATATGGACTGGTGCGCTGCCGCACGCAAACATCACTCAGTCTCAAGGCCTTTACGCATTATGCAAGGAATGGTGTCATGGTATCTGCTATCTCTGCCTCAAAGCAGCCTCAACCAACTCCTCCTGCTTCGCCAACCACACTCCAAAACCCGGACTCTTCAACCATCTCTCGTAGAATTCTCTTTGTTTGGTGTTAGACTTGAAAGGTAAAGGCGAACCGTGATTCTTCAGCATCGCGAAAAAATCCTTCTCATTGAACCTCTTCATCTTCTGAGTGGGAAACGTCGAAGACACGGGGGAGGGGATGAGCGTGTTAAGGTATCGGTTTAATGGGACAAGGAACTCAGTCGTGCGTGAGGCAAAGTGGCGCCGGAGGGCGAGGGCTGGCTCCTGTTCTAAACGGCGCCTCAATTTGGAGCCAATTGTCAAGTAGATTCGCGACATACGCGCTTCAGAATCTGATTTGAGTACAACCTGTTCAAGAATCTTCAATAAACTTCGATCCTTCGATATGTAACGCTTATGCGTTTTGGTCTTCCACCCAGGTGTAGGACCAGGGAGAGGTGTTTGGTTCCCCAACGAAGGATGTCTCGTCCTGTGGGCTACTGTGAGTCTTGGGGTGGGTACTATTTTCGCATCAAAAAGCTCACTGGGATGGATCTCCCAAGCTGAGCTGGTGTGGCCAATGTTTGCAGGTCCCATCATAGAATGGATTTGTCACGCCCAGGAGTAAGCCGGCCTGAGGAGCATTCTGGTTGACAAGAGCCGCATGGTCCTTGTCATGTATGGTAAAATACGGCCGAAAGTCTCCTGCCAACGGCATCTGAATTTGCCTTAGCTAGCATTGTGCGAGGGTGTTTGTGTTCTTACCGGGCGCAGAAAATCTCGTAGCCACCAAATCGCTTGACTTGTCATGGTCGGTGAGGTTCCAAACACCAGTATGGGCTCCGAGAGGATCAGACACTCCCAAATTGACCAGAGATGGGATATCGCGGCACTAAACACTGCAAGTGGTGGTAATTGCTCGGGAGGTGAGGCAGCCAAGACCTGTGCAAAAGTTCAATCGGAAGCAACGTATGGTTATCTGCCAGCTTTGTACCCACTGGTCGACGCTTCCGTAGGTCGGAGGTGGATGAGATTGCTTGCATTTGTTGTTCATCCAGTCCAACGGGAAGTTCCACGTGTAGAACATTTCCCATAAACCCGAGTTCTACACATATTCCCAACTCGTGGTCTGGCCTTTGCTTGGTTAATGTTATTCGTTACGTTTGCTAAGAAAGAAAGTGTGATGCATACCAGCTTGCAATGTTGTGGCATACCGCTTCGAGCATGGGACCCCCGTGTGTTAAAAACGCAGGGCCCAGCGTGGAGATTAATTCGGTGAATAAGGTGGGGTATGGGAACTGGGATAATAGTACAAGGGATCCCTACAATCTCTCTGGTCAGAAAGTCATCGAGGGGTGAAAAGATCAGCCAACTTGTTTATAGCCACGCTTGAAGGACCGGTCTCTCTTTTGAGTAAAATGAGAGTAGCCGTAAATGAACCCGTCATTCGACAAGGGCCTAGCACGATCATTACGAAGGGTATCATTTTTTGTGTGGTCGGTCTCTCGAATTCGGAATGAATGTATCCGTGATCCTTGGTCGAACTGGGCGGAGTCGGGGAATGACGAGAATGCGCTTTATGGACCGATTAAACTGGGGCGTTAGGAAAACAAGGAGTCTGCACATACATATTCTCTCTTTCAGCGTGAGACAGGATCAACGAAGGAAAGACAGACACCACGGTGGGACCAAGTTCCAGATCAAAATCCACTACAATACTATTCGTCACCAATTTTTGAGCATTGGGTGGTAAACGCACCAACTGCGATAGTCAGAATCCAGCGCCGAAGGCGAGTGAGCTTTTCGGGCTCAAAAACGAGATCCTCAACCGTGGTGTCTTCGAACTTGATCGTCGCAGCTGTGACCAGAGGTTCAGGGACAGTCTTGGAACGAGTGAGAGTTCTCGGCGTGAAGATGTTTTTATCCAGCAAGTCAGAAGAAGGCGATGACGGACGCCATTGCATCTGAAAGCCATCCTTGCCTGTGGGTGGTGGTACGAGGATCTCGTGGGGCCGTAATCGCGGTTTGGTGCCGATGATCAACGGGGTACCCGGGCGGGTTAGCGGGGTGAGACCAATGTCATCCTCCTCGTCGGTGATTGGGATCTCGAGGATCGGCAAGTTGCTCTTGGACGCATCTGAGCTCATCTCGAGGAAACCACCGGGTCCGCTGGGCGTGCCAGCGAATCAATTAACTGTCGCCGTTGGGGAGGGAGAGATTTAGCCGATCGAATACATGCGTTTTGACATTGTGACCTCCGAGCAGCCACCATGGCTGGGCCATTCCTCCCTCCACAGATCGTCCTTGATGGCTTCAAGGAGCGGCCTGAAGCTCTGGCGATACAGGGTTCGTTTTCCTTTCGGATACACCTGTGTTGTTCTCACTGAGAATGCTCCAGGTGATAAACTCTACATCGGTACTTCGACGGGAACGGTACAGATGTATACACTGGGAGATGAACGAGGTTTGTCATCCAATCCTATATCCACGAACACCTGGGCTGAGAGGAGCACTCTTAGACGAAGCCGGCAACGCCACGTTGACCAAGACGATTACGGTTTCGAAGAAACCGATTGAACAACTTGGATATCTCAAGGATGTCAATTCCCTCGTCGTGCTCTCTGGTACGTTTGTCTCGTCTCTTGGGGACACAGTAATTAAACGAACTGCAGATATGTCCGTTACGCTCTTCCCTATCCCCGACCTTCAACCTCCATCACAGCTCTCGAAGGCAAAAGCCGCCTTCTCCTTCACCCTACACACGTCCGTTCAACACGTCCCTCCACCAGGAAAATCACCAGCGATACCGGTCCCTACGGTTGTGTCCTATCTCGTCGTCGCGTGCAGAAGGAAGCTCGTGATCTATTTGTGGGAGGACGGTGAACCGCAGGAGGTTCAAGTAAGATTTTCGATGCTCACGTTTCGTTCTGAACTGAAAATTCGCAGGAAATTCCCTTACCGCACTCACCCAGAACGATGTCCTTTATGAACGACGACATGATCGCGTTCGCGTACTCCCTTACAGAACATGCGATATTCTCCCTCAAGACCATGACCCCCGTGGACATCACGTTACCAGCGACGACGACAACGACGGGGATGGGTGCTTTCAGCGGTCTCACCGGTTACATGACGCTAGGTCTGGGTGCCAAAGCCAAACCATCTCTCCTCGCGGTCAAAGAATCTGAGGTTCTTATCGTGAAAGACAGTGAGTCCGGCAGAAATTGAAGTGATCGTGCCGCTCATGTACTCGAAGACGTTGGTCATTTCTTGAACACGGACGGGTCTCCTTCTCGACCTGAGAGGATTGATTGGCCCGCCCCTCCGGAAGAGACAGGTTAGGGGTAGTTGTCGTGTTGTTTTTCAAAGCATTTAACAACCGCTCCCCAGCACTCATCGACCCATACGTTTTCGCCGTGCTACCCCCTGGGACAGTTCCTTCCGAGCAAACTGATGGGGTTACACCCTCCTTTATCCCTTCCTCTGTTGTGCAAGTTCGCTCTTCTATCTCCTTTGCCAATGTCCAGACTGTGCCATTCCCCCCGCTTCCGGCTGGAGCTGCCCCCACCGCTTCGAACTACTCTATCCGCCTCTTGACATCCTCTCCTTCATCGAAGTCACCATTATACATGATCAGGTCTCCCATCGATCGCAACGCAGCTACTGCTCAAGGAAGCACGATCTGGAGGGTATACATGAAGTCTTGGGGCGAACAGATTGATGAACTCGTCGTTGCCGGGAGTTACCTGGATGCCCGGTCATTACTTGACATCCTTGACGTCGCAGTCGTCTCTGACAAGGTAGGAGAGGTGTGTGCTTAAACAAGGTCCATACCGACATTCAATAGGTTCAACGTCGCGCCCTCGTTCGATCGTTGTATGGGGTCTCGTTATTCAAGAACGGAAAGTACGACGAAGCGATCGACATATTCATCGAACTCGACATAAATCCATCAAAGGTTGTTTCGCTGTACCCCGAGTCCATCGCCGGCCGGCTTTCTACCCCTGAGGAAGATTGGGTCGTCTTGTTTGGTGGCCCAAAAGAAGAGATCCCTGTCCTTCAAGAACCAAAACCTTCAGAAGGGGTAACGGCGACGGAGGAACCGCAGAAGGCTGAAGGTGGGGATCAACCGGATTCGACCTCGACCTCGACCTCGACCGCCCCAGCACCGGGTGCTACTCCCTCGCTCAGAGGTTACCTTCCAAACTTGATCAGGTCCTCCGTGAAAGATGACGACACGGCTTCTGTCACCAGTCGACGTAGTATTAGGAGGAGGGTAACTGTAGACATTTTCGAGACATTTGGGGTTTCGAGTGTCACCAACAATTCAAGTGCCCCATCGGTCACGAATACCCCAACTCCCGCGCCTGCCGCCAATGCACCGATTCACCCTTCACCCGGTAGGTGCTAGCAGAACTCGACTTTCACTTGTCATGCTGACGCCCCACGCAGCTGATTTCAAGCGGTCCATCGACGCGCTGCGTCGATATTTGACGGATAGACGACCGAAACTAGACGGTGTTCTGAAGACGTTCGGTATCACCCCTTCGCAATCTCACAAAGTCTCACCGTTATCCGAGGCGACCGTAGAAGACTTAAGGGGGATACCTAGCGTGCCACTCACGGCTTTGACCCCAGACCAGCTGATACGGTTTGCACAAGTGGTGTACACAGCGTTGTTCAAATCGTACTTATTGACGATGCCTGGTCTGTTGGGATCACTGTGTCGGATTGAGAACTGGTGTGAAGTGTCAGAAGTTGAGGCGCTTTTAACGGAACGAGAGGTTCGTAGTGATTCCCCTTCCGTGCGGCGGGGGGATCGTGAGCCTGACGGTTCTCTTATCTTTTCTCTATAGAAATTCTCGGAGTTGATCTTCCTGTATAATGGGAAGAAGATGCATGCTCAAGCTTTGGGTTTGTTACAACAGTGCGTTCTATGGCACCTACCATCCGTCGGGGTCTGGACCCTCATGTTCCTTTGACCTTCATCCAGTCTCAGCCAGAACGAGAGCGACATGCGCGAAAAACTTCAGCCGACTGTGACGTACCTCCAGAAGTTGGGAGAGGAATATATGGATCAGGTCTTCAAATACGCCAGATGGGTTTTCCAGCAAGACCAAAATATCGCTTTCGAGGTGCGCTTGACGCGTGGGCCTCTACAGGAGATAATGCAAACCTCACTTCTATCCTTGTGTAGATTTTCCAATCTGAGGATGTCGAACTCCCTCGGCCCAAGGTCGCCGACTTTCTCGAGACCATCGACCCAAGGATTTGCGCCCGGTTCATCGAGTATCTCATCGAAGAAAAGGGAGAAGATTCCATTGCTTTCCATAATCGACTCGCGGAGTTGTACCTCAAGATGGCGACCCCTGGTAGGAGTGCACTTCCTGAAGGTATTCCATCCTGCACGGTGATCTGGCCTTAACTCATGCACCGTGGTTCGTTGCAGCCTCACGATCAGAAGCGTACACAAAGTTGTTGACTTTCATCGATACAACAGAGACTTATCAGACGGATCGACTGTTTGGGGTTCTGCCATCTGAAGGTAGCTGAGACACCTACACAAGCTTCTCCATGGGCTGACTATTCTCTGTCCCAGGATTTTTCGAGGCCAAGGCGATACTTTTGGGACGCATGGGTCGCCACGAGAATGCATTGGAGATATATGTCTACAGGTTACACGACTACCTCAAGGCAGAAGAGTACGTATAGTCCCTGCACCCTCCATCTGCCAATTCAACCCGTTTGCTTGCAGGTATTGTAATCGTATCTTTGACTCATCATCGCCCAAAAATTCCTCAATCTTCCTCACTCTCCTACGGATCTATCTCCAACCGGGGGTATCATCCACCGCCAAATCATCAGCAAGCTCTACCTTCTCATTACCTCCAGCCGCGACTCTCCTTCAACCGGCGCTCCAATTGATTGGCAGGCATTCGAGGCGACTGGACGCGACCGAGACGCTGAAATTGCTTCCGCCTCTGGTGCAAGCAAGGGATGTGAAAGAGTTTTTGGTTGAGAGTTTGAGGGTGCCGAGATTTGACACTAGGGTGATCAGGGAGATTACGAAAGCGAGGAGGGACGACGTTGCTACTCGGCTGATGGTCCTCGAGGAGAGGAGAGTCAAGGTCATCGAAAGTAGAATGTACGTTGTCGTTCCCCCCTACCCTCACTTGCCTTTTCTCTTCTGTTTCGCGGTCCCTTTCACGCTACCTTCCTCGGACTTCGTTCGTTCTCTTTTTGACTTGCCGGTTTTACTGATGATCGCTTCCGCCTTACCACAGTTGCCCACAATGTCACAAACGAATCGGACACAATAGCGTCATCGCAGTCCATGCTCCCAGGTCGGTTCCCATTCCGCTCTTCCCCAGACCTTCCACATTATTCTTGGTCAGACGATACGCAATCGTACTGAATTTTTCGGCCTGTTGTGTTTTTAGGGGCGAAGTCACCCATTATCAGTGTCGAGAGGCATTCTCGAGGTTCCTACGAGAAAGTGCCCGGTGATCTGGTGACCAAAGATGCCGATAATACTATAGTCTGGGGGTTTCTTTCGTGCCATCTTTCCTACATACCCCACTCTTCGCTACCTCACTCACGGATCGAGATATTCATCGCGAGTTGGACTGGTCATTGTATCATAGATGCACAAAATTAATCATTGCTCGAGACCCCTAACACTATGTCCGATCACAGCGAGCGTGCAAGATAAGATATGAAGCATTTATTCTGCCATTCGACTTCTATATGTTCCCCGCGAACCGTTGCTATTCCATACCGTCGTCACCCAGAAAGAGACTTGGACCAACAAACACTTTCTCCCGTATCGCCGCCGGACCAGGGCTGATCAAGGTAGATGCAGGCCCGACAGACCCCAACGTCAACCCTGAGCCAAAAACAGTCGCAGAGATCCGAGGAGTAGGCCGAGGTCTAACTTCAGCGGGTGTCTCCAGGGATGAACCCAAGTCCAAGTCCATAAGAGCGAGATCGTAAGCGGCAGTTACTGCGGGCGGCAACAAAGACAAAGAAGACGCTGGGGCTGGGAGCTTTGAAGTAGAGAACTGGAATGGAAGCAGACTCGGTAGGCTATCGCTCAGTTGACCACAACCCTGAGCTTCCCCTTCTCTCGACGAGATACCCTTTGATATTGGTCCTGAGAACGTTGTGTCGACGTCCATGGGAGCCAGGTCAACGGTCGTTTCCGCGCCTGTGTGTAGTCCTATCGCAGATTCAAGGGGACGAAGGGTTTCCGACACGGAGGGATGGTCGAGTCCAGCGGCGACCGAAGGCCCGCTTGTCCTTTGGGGGTCATCATGAGCCGTACGATCCAGATCGAATGCAAAATCGGTATACGGGTCCGTGGGTGCAGAGAGAACAAACCCGTCAAAGCGCTCCCTCTCTCCACCTTCGTTAATACGTCGGAGTTTAAACTCATCAACCCCACATCTCCAATCACCTCGGCGTGGAGAAGGTTTCAAATCGACCCTCTTTCCATCTCGGTTGCCGTGACCAGGCACAAGATTGCAGTCCTCCACCTCACAATCTAGACCTACAGAGATACCTAGGTATATGATAGATATCGCGTCAGGCGACGACAACGACCCTGAAAGTAAATGATAACAAATACGCACCCTCGCCCCGATCATTTCTAATAGGTCCCGCAGACTGCGAAATCGAAGTCGAATCGTCGCTGTCGCTCGCAATACGACCGGACGCGGTGTTGGTACTGGGACGAGTGTGACGCAGACTCTCATCCCACTTCCTATCCTTCCCATTCTCTTCCTCAACTTGGCAACGCTGGTTCCCAGCATCATCGCGCTGTTCCGCGACGGGAGGTTCAGCTACCAGCGGTTCCATTCCATCAAATCCTCCCAGCAGCGAGTCAATCGTCGTCGTCTGAGGTTCCCAAGCGCGGAAAACCCCTACAGCGGCGTTCAAGCGTCCAGTCCCGGCTTGAGTCCTCGTCCTCGCATTGAACCAGTCGGCCCCCGGAATGTTCCCCATCTCGGCGTAGCCTGGGGCACAACAAGGGTCACAATTGCCGCCTTCAGGGACAGAAATCGTGGAGGTGCCTGTCCATCTGTCGTGAAGAGCAAATTTTCGATGGTGGCGCAGGGTCCTCTCGTTTGCGCTAACGCCACCGATCCTGAGATTTTCAGGCAGCGACGGCGATAACCCTGCGTCACAAAAACGAGGGGCACGACGTGAGAGACCGTCGTACGTATGAAGGCAAGGGAATAAAAAGGTTTAGAAGGAATACGATCATCTGAGCAACCGTTCAGCGGAAGTTGATGGACGCGGTGAGTAAACTCCCATGGTCAAAACTTCCGCGTTCTGGAACCAGGTCGTAGCCAGTAAACGGTGGAATTTAAAAATAAAGTTATGAAATGTAGGGCGGGATGGCATCCGAAAGGAAGCAAGAAGAAACAGCCAAAGAGGCTTGGAAGAATCGGTGCATGCTTACGTTTAGACGCGAACATACTAGAACCAGATCCAAACCCTAATGTCGACAGCGTCACCATCCGCTTCCGTGCGTCAGCTCGAACCAGCTCGTCATCGATAAACGTAACGTCCTCTGATCCCTCAGAACCAGATGATCGACGAGATCTTTTCCGCGTTGATTGTCCCATCTTCCGTGGATGATCCTGACGCGATTGCAGATCTGAACGGAGAGAAGAGTGCGACTTGGAGGACGGATCTGAATCGGGATGATCGTCTTCATGATTGGCATCGCGATAAGGTTGGAACTGTGGGGTGGGGTTGGGAGAACCGAGAGGATCACTGGAAACATCTATCGTTGTTGAAGTGGAGGCGAGATCTGGGGAAGGGAGCCCGAAATCTGATCGTTCACGTTGTATCAGCGTGTCGCAGTAAGTGTCTAGGAACGAGCAATAATGGGTTGGATGAGTAAGTCAACGCCTACTCTGCGTGCCCGACGAAAAAAGTGAAATGGCCCGTACGAGGCTGAGGCGAACGAAAATCCAAAATTTCCTGCGAATCTTCATCGGCATCCCCGCCTTCCTTAACCTGCTTCATCCCTACCTCATCACTAGACCCAACCATTCCAAGAAGCGCATCCATCGATGGCGGGGTAACATACCCAACGCCCCTCCTCCCCAAACTCCCTTTCACCCTCACCATATCCTCCATGTCCCTCTTCCCCCTCCTCTCAACCTCCGAAGGCGTCGGAGAAGGAAGATTCAATACCTTCTTCCTCATTAAACCCCAAGGATCAGAAGATTCAAGCAGAGATTTCAACAATCCGCATTCCTCAGCCTCTTCTTCCCCGTCTTCGCAATCAATCGACCGAGACTGAATAGACATAGTCCTCGAGCCCAGAGAAGTAGGCGACCAGATATCCTCATCATCCAAGTAGGGCCTAGTACCGAGAACAGGAGGAAATAGAGAACCAGCCGCAGAAACACCGGAGACTCCGGACCCAGATACGGATACAGATATCGGGGAAGCACGTCCACGGGGATCTAATGGCCCAATCTTGTGCTCCAGACCGCCCAAATCCCTATGTTCAATCCCATCCACACGTCCCAAAACACTGCCGTCATCATAATCAGCCCGGTCATTAATGAATGAAGTCATGGGACAACACAAAGTATTGCAATCGAGCAGCGCCCCATCAACGCCCCCATCCGACCCCGTGCTCGTGTTTGAATCCGGCTTCATATCGGTCTTCATATAACTTCGCAGCTCCCCATTGAGAGGCAGCTCAATGATTCCAGGCCTAGAACCGCCAACTTCACTACCTTTATCTTGATCCCAATCATCTCCGCCCAAAAAAAGGTTGGTTGGAGCTGATACGAACAATGGTGCGGACCCAGATATTGATCTCGAAGGCGATGACGAGAATCTAAGCGTATCGAACTCTTGTGTGCCTGTGTGTACGTGTTCGTATGTGTGGATCAACGAGGTGTTCTTATTGGTATTCAGTTCGTTGTTATCTTGAAAGACGCGCGTGTCATAGGTGTACGTGGAAAGCGAAGGAGACGCTCTGAGAGAGCCAGACATCGGAGTTTGGTACGGAATGCGGAGACAAGAACGGGACCCTGGGGATAGTGCGTTGTCCGCAGCTCGACCCTTTGCATGGCGCCGGAAACTAGACCCAAAGGTAGACCCACGATCATAAGAGACGATACCAGCACAGCGAGAACGAGGAAGAACCGCGGAGGAAGAACCAGAGTTAACATCGGCGTCGGCGCAGGACCGGGGAGGACGAAAGAGAGAAGAACAGCGAGAACTGGGAACGTCCCGATCTTGAGCGGCGTCAGCCCGAGCAAACCACCCCACTCCACCCGACACGCTGCCTAGCCCAGTCCAGCCAGACTCTTCGCCACCATCATCCGGACCATCAACAGAAACCGCTGATAGTCGTCTGCTTGGGTAGCAACTATCCACCGATCCCACTCCACCCAAATAATTCCCACACTCTCCCGTGTACACCTTCTTCACCTTCCTAGTTGCCATCCCATTTAACCCGTCCGATCTCAATCTCCGTCGAAAAGCGCAAGCGGCATCCTGATCACCGTAGGTTTCAGGGAACCCGGAGTCGGACAAGACTTCCGTCTGAGGCGACAAAGAGCCGGCGGTCGGAGAACAACTTTTTATTCCCGAACCCGACGGAAATGAGCTAGGAAAAAGATTATCCAGATCGCTGACACCCGTTCCTACACCCCCTGCTTCAGAGTACTTTCGTTGTTTTTCTTGTTGACCGTCGATCCGCTGTTGGACATCGGCAGGAGAGAACCGGAACTCGACGCATTGCTCCTCGCCCGAAACTTCTCGTAAATCTCCCACACCTCGCCGGTCCGGAATCCGAACATTCACCCCATCCGTCGCGTCCATCACCAGAATACCAGTTGACGAAAAATCGTGAGAATGAGGGAGGAAGGAACTTTCCACTGCTGAACGCGGTGGGCTTCTCGGATAACGTGACGGGGTCCGCAACGGGCCAGGAACGCGAATGTGATTTTGAAAGGCCGAACACGCGCCATCTTCATGAGCAGAACCACCCTCACCCATTTCCCCGAAGAGTAAAGGCGGAGGAGATAATACCACCGCCAACTTGGATGGCGGGATTTCCACTTCAGTCCTGGATCCGTCCCCCAGATTCGGACTCAACAACCCAAATTCGCCCCAATCGGAGATGGAAGATTTGACTTGAGAGGAGGAGAATGGGCCTACGGTCTTCGACCCGAATCCGAGATTAACATTAGACTCGACGCCACCGTCCATGTTGGTGTCATCCTCGTTCAGATTCGTATCGGTTCGCCTCTCCGGCTTCGCGTTGCCTTCGGAATTTGGGTTCGAACTCCTTTTCCAGATCCAGCCTGGCGTACACCTGAAGTCGCGTTTCTGACCTCGGGGGAGCGCACACGCTTCGATCTCCGGTGCGTTACCCACGACCGGGTCCGATGGCGCAATCTATGAGAACAGATAAAATGGAATTAGAATGACTCTGGACAATAGGCATCTCGGAGGAAGGGGCGGGCTTATCCAGCCATCTGATAAACTAAGGGACGAACTCAGGGGGCAAATGACCCTGGATAGACGCAGCGTATTGAACAGAGCGGATACAGTCCACGCTCGCTAAATTCCATACGCCCGCATATATGTAACCACCCACGGAATCAAACGCAGTGCAACGAGTACTCAGTGTACAGAGCGGCAATTCAATAACTCACCTGACGGTTCCCCCCATCACCGTCCCTATCGCATTTCAACTCCGGGGAACTTAGCAGGTCTCCATCCGTACTGTTCGCATAGGATTGAATTGCCAGAGGTGTAGGTTGGTGATGGTGATGGCGATCGCGATCAAGACCAGTGCGGTTGATCACCGCGGGAGGGGGATCAGATGGGCGGGGACTACGACGCGTGGGTTGCCATACTGGCATTTGATTCCAAATCTGAATGGGGTTGGCAGAGGGGGAGTGGTTGGCCCTGAGCATTGGAGGGGGCGCCGCGAGGGAGTGTCCAAGCTGCAGATCGTTAACGACATGACATCCTTCTCCGTCACTACGAGATGAGGTAATATTGTCACTAGCGATATCGGCTGGGAGAGAGGGTGCTGGAGTGTCGATGCAGCAAGTGACACCGAGCAAGCTCGGCAAAGCAAGTATCCGGTCAATCTGGGCTCGAACACTTGCCGCTATAGCAAAAGGTGGTCAACAAAGGTACTACGACCGAAAACGAGATGAAACCAAGGGGGAGCATATAATCGGAAAATAGGTGGGCGTTCCGGGAGGAATTCAAGGGAACACGAGGAACAGCATGATGGAGGCACAAGGCCGGATTGTGTACTCTGGGAAAGAGATGATTCCCATAGTATCGTCCATTAGTTTTGTGGAACAAGTATTATCACGAGAGCGGTGATCAGGGATGGGGATAGATTGGGAATGCGGAATGCAAATATGAACGCTCAGGGTGATGAGTAGGGTGAATAGTATGCGATATGATATATAATAAACGGCGAGGCGCGCTGTGATTCGTGGGATGGTATGTCGGACACAGACAGTGTGGCAAACCGAGGAGCCCGAAAAAGAAAAAAGCTCACGATTTGAGATGTCAATTAGATCCAAGATTTTTGGCCGTCGTTTAGACGGCACCTCAGTTACGGGAGTTGGTTGCTTATCGGGCAAGGCTGCTCTACGAAACGCTGGTTCTGGATGGTAGCTTAGCTGTGGTATTGAGCGGGAAGGTGATGGCGATGTTGCACATGATGAAATCGTAGTAGAAGCAGTCGCCAGGAGCGAGGTTTGCGGGCTGGATGTTGGATCGGGTTCTCCTTTTCCTGTTAGAGCGAGGGAGGTGGATGACTCCGCAGAGGTGACTACGGGCGAGTGATTTCGGACGGATGGGTCTAGACGCGGCCGTTCGGGCTGTGGGGGCGAAGGGTCGTCGTTTCGATGGAGGTGAAGATCTTGTTGGGTTGATTGGCGAGGTTGGGGTTGGTTTTGAGCAAGATGCCGCTTGGCGTGCGCAAAAGAGATATCGTAAACGGTTGCTACTTGTGTGCAGGTAGAATATCTGGATGGAGAAATCAAGGAACCAGAGGGATGATTAGAGGTAAGATTAGGGTTATCAGCAACAGCAGAAGGTAGAGCGCGAGAGAGAGATTGATGATCCGGTCTCCTCGAACGAAGTGCGTCGGTGATGATTCCCAACCGTTGTTTGCTGAAGTGACCTCGTTGAAGACGAGCGGCGGTATCCTTTGACCGAGCCTTGGCTGCGTTGCGTCGACCGCCAGTATAATTTGCTCCGACCATGGACAGATGGTGACGAAGGGGAACGTAATGGTAGGAGCGGAACAAATCCTGGATTTCTGACCGGGGTTTGGTTTGAAGACCGTTAGCTCGGACGGAAGGGGACCTGTTCAAGCGTCACGCGTCACGTCACGGCGGGCGCTGGCGGCGAATTGCGGTTTCAGGGACGATTGAGGCAGAGGAGGTCTTCAAGGAAAAAGAAGAAAAGAAAAAAGAGGAGGGGAAGCTGAAAGAATTTCTCTCTCTATCTTTTTCTCTGGAGATGTTTGGATGAGAAACAGGGATTTTTGGAAGGGGACAGGAGCTATCTATAGGGAGATATTCGGCACAGCCCATTCTTTGTCCGCACCTCGGCTGGCGGTAAGTTGACTTGAATATAAAAACGCAGCCGTTCGTTCGCTCCGCCGCGTTTCCCCATCCCTGGTCCTCCCTCCCAGACAGAAGAGACGATGTCCTCCTTCTCTAACGATCGATCAACAACTTGCTCTCCTCTTCGTCGTTCAGGATCTTTCCTCTCCCTCTCCGAACTCTCCGGTTCATGCTCAAAACTCGACCCCTACGTCTCCGTCCAGGGTTTCATCGACAACAGGGAGAAACCTTTCAAACACCTGAACCGTTCATCGTCCTTAGGCAACAACAAGTCTACCCCAAAGATCACCAAACCAGAAACCCCACCAGCGTACTACCATCCTCACAGTCCAAAGACCCCATCGCCCTTGTCTGGGCTCCATCAAACAACATACGAGACCTACCGACCCTCATTTCCACGTTCAAAGCCGCAGCCTGATCTCTACAAGCTCGCGATCACCGCTCGCATGCGTTCCTCGTTCCAGATCCAACAGGAACGCGAGTTTGTCCTCGAACAACAGCGCCGGCAACAACTTGACGCCGGCTTCCGGATTGGGTCTCCCCTCGCGCTTTCCATCATGAACGCGACCAGGGATCTCGAGGTCCTCGTCGCCTCCCAACAACGAGACGCTGATGGCGACATCCCCATGTCCGACTGTCCCGCCAGTTCGTGGGTCACCGTCAGCCTGCCTGGCGAGGATTGGGAGATGGTCGACTGTTGCTGTTGACTTGCTTTTGTCTTTCATTGTGGTTTTGCTCTCGTGTTCTTAGGTTACTCTACTCAGGACGGGGTCTACTATCTCTCTCATTAAACTTATTTTCTTCGCTTTTTGTACATACATACTTGTTTGGTTCATGTATCATTCATACCTTAGCTCATCTCCGGGAACTCTCCTTGGTTCTTCCTCATAGTTTCGTGCTTTTACTCTCTCTTGTGGTAATCATCTCGTGTCTCTTGTTTTACGTCGAATATTGTTATCGCCTCTGCAATGTGTACCAATTCCCCCTCTGTAGTAATTTCCAGCTTGTCCCAATGGGAATCGTTTCTCTAGCCTATTTTTGGCGTCGGCTATTGTGAGCGAAGGATCAAAGACCCATCGGCAAACCTATCTCCTTCCCCTCCCTCGTTGTCTGGCCGGCCAAGCCCCCACACTCATTATCCTTCCTTCCAAAGATATCTCCGCCACATGGGCTCGTATCAGCCTGCCTTCCTCAAGAGACCCCCTTCAAACGCGAGCCTCAAGACACAGGTAAGATGGACCGCATCCCGCTCAACCCGACGCTGGTCACCGCTTCTCCTCCTCCCGCCTCGCTTGTCCTCCCCTTCCCAGTCTTGGCCCTGATACTCACTTCGCTTTCCTCCTAGGACGATTCACGGTACGATGGGTCAACCAAATCGCTGGTCGACAAGGTGCGACACACTCCTCAACCGCTGCCATCAACGCCGCTCACTGACGGTATTCGATCCCCTTCCTTCTCCCACAGTTTTCGCTGTCGGCGGACCCTTCAAATTGGAACATAGACAGACCAGAACCAGATGACGATCTCCACCGACCTGATCCACGACGAGATGTGCTCAACGATTCCGGGACAATGTTCACAATACGTGGGCTCGCCAACCTCGGCTGTCTCGCTCTCCTCCTCCTATGCACCGTTACTCTCTTGTGCGTTTTTGTTTTATTTTTAAAAAACCAGCTTCTCGCTGTAACCAGTCACTGACATGCGTGGGCCGACATTTCATTAGTGCTGGATACCCTGTCATTTCCCATTATACAAGAACTAAACTATCTTTTAATGACGGATTCAACTACGGCGGTTCCAACGCGTCTGGCGTTGTATGTGTTCCTGACAGGACCGAGTCCTTCCTTGAAGTTCCTCTAACTACAGTTCCAGGTCCCCGAACTTCCAGGCCACCGAGGTCCTATAGACCCGGATACTCCAGATTGGGCGTTGACAAGGACCTCCCTCCACGACGGGTCAGAGCTTAAGCTGGTCTTTTCTGACGAATTCGACAACGATGGAAGAACTTTCTACCCCGGCGACGATCCCTATTGGGAGGCCACCGATCTCCACTACTGGCAAACGGGTAACCTCGAATGGTACGACCCTGCTACCATCACCACCAAAGACGGAGCCCTCAAGATCACTCTCTCCAAGAAGAACACTCACGACCTGAAGTACCAGGGAGGCATGATGAGCAGTTGGAATCGGTTCTGTTTTACAGGAGGGTACATTGAGGTCGCGGTGACTTTACCTGGTCTCAGCGGTGTTGCTGGTTTATGGCCCGCCATCTGGACGATGGGCAACCTCGGAAGGGCTGGGTACGGTGCCAGCTTGGAAGGAATGGTGCGTTTCCTGACGTAACGAGGCGGGGATTTCCTTACAAACCTAATCCACGATTTCTCTACAGTGGCCGTACACCTATGACACATGCGATGTCGGCACCGTTCCCAACCAAACCTGGAAAGGCGTACCAGATGTCTCCAGCTATCCAGGCGACAAGTATAATCTGGGGGACTTTTCTTACCTTCCGGGTCAACGGCTCTCACGTTGCACCTGTCCCGGTGAGGACCATCCTGGACCTATGCACGATGACAAAACGTTCGTGGGCAGGTCCGCTCCCGAAATCGATATCTTCGAAGCCACGTCGAGCGATAAAAAGGGTGCCGTTTCTCAGTCTGGCCAGTGGGGGCCGTTCAATGCGGGTTATGAGTGGTTCAACACGACGGAAAATCTCATCATCCCCGACCCGACCATTACCCAACTAAACTCGTACACCGGGGGGTGCGTCCCGTATTTTCAGAGAACGACTATGAGAACTGGGTGATGACTGGTTTGGCTTATTCGTCTAGCGTTTTCCAACAAGCTATTTCTGCGGTTTCCATAGCCAGTGAGTGCACCCATTACGATAACCTTCGTCTTCCGGTTGAGTGCTGATGATATATCAATCTCAGACGGCGATTGTTACGAGCTCAATTCCGGTTGCTACGCCGTGTACGGTTTCGAGTACAAACCTGGATTCGTGCAAGACAACGCGGTATGCATCTCTTTACCCCGCCCTCGGAGCCGTAGGCCCGCCTCGGCATTAGCGAACCATCGGCTGACGCGATGCCTTTCCTCTCACGCAGTACATCAGCTGGATCAACAACAACAAGACTGCGTGGACGATGAACGTCGCGGGCACCACTGCCGATAGCAGGGTGAACATTGGACCAAGGCCAGTCCCACAAGAACCGATGGTACGTCTTTCGTCTTTCGCGTACCATTAGTTTGATTGACAGGCATCGGTTTGGTGTTTCTCTGGTATCCAGTATATGATTCTGAACTTGGGAATTTCACCCAATTTCGGAGACATCGATTTCGAACATCTGACGTTCCCGACGGTCATGTCTGTCGATTACGTGAGGGTGTACCAGAGACCAGATAACATCAATGTCGGATGCGATCCGGATTCATTCCCCACGCAGAAGTACATAAACGAGTAGGTTTTGCTGTTTGTTTGCTCGTGTCTGGTGGGTTGCTGATGTCGTTTTTCCTTTCTCTCTTTGCGTCGGATCAGGCACATAGACGCGTACACGAATCCGAACTTGACGACGTGGAGGAACGATTACCAGCAGCCGTTCCCAAAGAACAAGTTCAAGGGTGAATGTTGATAGGAATTTGGTGATGGCTTCTGCGTATTGTTTTTTGTGGGGAGTCTGTGGTGATTTGGACTTGTAGTGTTATCCTCCTTCCTTTTCGTTTGCATCCACATTTACACTATCTCTGGCCGTATTTAGATTTGCTCCATCTATTTTCCGCGTTTTTATTGTCTAATCCCCCCTCCCCCGGTCTTGGAACTTTGGTCCTTCTCGTCGCTTCGCTTTCCTCTTCACCAACTGATCTCCCATGCCCGCTTTCCGCTGATTCATCAGAGCGTAACATTTGCTCTTACCACCATCGAAGCTTCTCCTGAGGGCCTCGAGCGAGGATGTTCTCCCGTCCCATGTATCGATACAGCCCTCCATTCAGGGTTTCCCTGGTTTTGTGTACCATACATGCGTAAATCCATGAACTTTCCACCTGCGCGCAACGGTGGATCTATTTCTCCGCTGGGTTCGAATTCTTTTCTCCATCAGCACGAGGACCTTATTCTCGCGGTTGCTGTTTGGAAGGTGAGGATTGTCTCGACCGAACGGCAAGTGGGTGCCAACTGGCGGTTGCCCCTTGGAATGGTGAGGTGCACGTACACTGGGTAACAGTGGATCGCAGTGACATGTGCAGAGCTCGGAGCCAGACGTTGGTAAGCCCTGATTCAGCCACTCGGGATACACACCAGAAACAGAGACGCAACACTATGTATGGAGAAAGCACGTTATTAGTAGGGGGGATATAGAATGCGGATACCGTTGTGTTAATCGCGGAGAGCGCACCAACGAGGTTAGTTCGGTCTCACTCCATTCTCGTTCCTGTTGTCCTTTGATTCCTGCTGGGGGCGAGAGACGTTCGTTCTTCAGAAACGACGACGGAGGTTCACCTGGCGGCGTCGAGTAGCCCCTGTCCCATCCATCCATCCTATCTCTTTCCTCTGTTTTGTTACCGGCGCCAGGTGGGTACTGGTAACATCTGACGCGTATTATCCATACTACACCATCGCTCTTTTCCACCCCCTAGTCATTTTTAGCGCAATAGCAATGCACCATGCGCGGCAAAAGGGCAAGATTTTATTGTGACCGTCAGAATCCGGTGAGCGAATAACCTTCCTGTGCGTCACGATATTAGGCAATTCTGTTCGTTCAAGGACCTCATCATGTGTGTATCCTCAACGGACGTGTAGTGTTTCGTCTTTCTGGACTCGGACGCTGATCTCTGTCTACTTGTGAATCCTCTTCCCACGTCAAACGGGCATCCTGCACGCTTATCGGTCGCGACGAACCCAACAGACGTTACAGCGAACACTCACTATTTCGGACTCGAACAGACTCGAGCGATACGCCTCATGGATGCCCCGACGTGACGTGCGCGAGTGGGGTCTCTCGAAGGAAATTACTTTGACTCGCGGTTTCCACGTCGGCTAGAACCGGCGCTCCCATCTTGTATTTCCATTTGCGAGAATTCAACCGGTGGCTCAACGATAGTAACCTCTTATTCCCCCCTAAACTCCCCTTACTGCATTTGGCGGAGGTTATTATAACCACGGATACCCTCGTTCGTTCCGGAGAGACTGTGAACCATGGGACGAGGAGCTGCCTGACGAGGTGGTGTCGACGATTCGTTCGGCAACCAAGGCATTCCCTTCGTCCCTCCAATGCCCTCACGTCGGACTGGAAACCCACCTCTCCGGAGAGATCTCCGCACTCATCTGATGAAACTCCCCAGCTTATGTGCCTAGGTCATCGGGCGGGGACCGCCGTAAGTGACTGATTTGGTCCACCACGGGGTTCCCGACAGAGTCAAATCCTTTCTCCCTTCACTCAAGGTAATCGACTTGAGGAGCAAGGTAGAATGGCTCTCCCTATTTGAAGCTGCGAAGAAACGTACTCCGTGGATGATGGCGAATGACAGTCTACTGATGGTCATCTACCGCCATCCCACCGTCCCCATGGGCCCCTCCTTGCCCCCAACTTCTCCCTTTACAGACCTGGTCGACGTCCTTCTTGACATGCAGTGATTTTTGCGACCTTAGGTATCACAATTCACGGACCAAGACGTGGAAAGTTTGGCAATCGCTCTACCGAAGCTGGAAGCCCTCGCATTTGGCAGGTGGCCATTCAATAGCGGTACATGCCCCACAACAGTCCGTTCCCTCTTCCTCTCCGTCCATTGAAGTTGAAGCATCTGAATACCCACTTCCGCGCGGCGAGTCTACGGGTGGATGCCATAGATCCGTTGGGCTACGCTTACTCTCAGGGTCTACATTTGAGACTCAAATACTCCCTGGAAGCTTTGGTAACAGGAGAGGTACTCGCCGAGTTACATGACCACGACTCCGTGTTCACCTCGATGGGAACGCTCATGATTTTTCCCTCATTGGTCAAGTTTGTCTCGAGGCCTCCTGTCTGGGCTATTGGAGGTTATGGCGAAGGGTTTGGGACAATTCAGATGATCACTAGCGGTTGCGACGGAGAACTTTGCCAGTTGTCTTAACGAAGTGAGGGAACGGGCTGGGAACGGGATTCCAGTACGTTCAGCTGTAAGTTCCTGTCTTTCCTTTGGTTTAACTTGCGAGTGTCGCTGATTCTAAATGTATATTGACATTACTCCTTGTTCGTTTCCGCAGGATGAAATAGCGCGTATGATTTGCGAGCCGCTCTCACTGTCCCGAGGAGTGGACTGGATCGACAGTCGACGGAAACTTCGATGGAGAGCTCGGTGAGCCTAGTGCAGTGAGAACTGACCAGCGATCCGCGAATGCTTGTTGAAATCGTCGTGAAAGGTGTAGATTTTTTTGAAGTACATAAGCTTGTACTGTCACAATGTATACGGTTTGCGTCCCTCATGTATTCTCGAACGTTAATTCTAACGAATATATGGCGACCACGGGTTTCATTGAAAGTATGTACAGTCCGATGGATCCACCAACAAGGATAGCTAACACAACATGCGAGAAAAAAGGGTACGACAACCGAAAACATGAGGGAGACGTGTATGTAGAGCGACGATGCCAGTGTCCAATGAAGGAGCTGGAGAACGTCATGGGTGTGAATGTAGGAGAACAGAGAACCAGAAGACGTGGAGGCGATCAGAATCCACCACCCCTGCCCATGTTGTTATATCCTCCCCCCATACCACCTCGAGGTCCGGAGGGGATCATTCCTCCGCCCCGACCAGAAAAACCGTTCATCATGTTCATCATGTTCCCCATCATCTGCTGCATACCCATGTTCATCGCTGGGTTCATACCGTTCATCCCAGCTCCCATTGGGATGCCATTCATGCCGTTCATAGGGTTCACAGGTCCCATCCCACCGCCCATACCTCCCATTCCGCCACCCACCATACCACCACGCATCATTCCCTGACTCGTCATCATATTTCCACGCATATTATTCGTGCCTTGTCCACCGCGATAGCCACCACGGTTGGTGTTGGTGTGGTGGCCAATACTACCGGTGGTGCTTTGCTGCACTCCACTTTGTTGATGGCGTAAATCACGGGGAGGGGGTTCTATTGATTTGAGGGGATCAGCGTCTGCCGTCACAAGAATAGTAAAAATCTTGACGGAATCTCACCTTTGGGAAGCGTCCTAAACGGATTGCCTTGTGAAGCGCTTGTAAGGGTGGCTGAAGCCCTGCGGTTCTGGAACTCACTATCGAAAAGGGTTAGTCGCGGTCACCTCGGCATTCAAACGATGGGTTAAGCTTACTTGTTTGTGAACCAATTCTTTAGCAGGACGGCGTTCTCGTGCGAGTGGCATTCAATGTACGCGATACTGAATACGTAGCGGAATTAGCGGCCCAGAACTGGAAAGGTACGGTGTAGCGTATGTCTGACGTACCCCTTGCTCTTCCCATTCACTTTATGCTCGGAAAATGTGATGTCTTTGTGATCAACGTTAATCCCAAGGTTGAGTGCAACTTGGCGAAGATCGTCATCCGTGGTCCACTGTATCACAGGAGCAAAAGAAGGGCGGAGGTAGTAAATGGGGGGAAGGAACGAATAAGACATTTCAGAACAAGGTCCATACGACATGAGGGGACTAGCGAAGACAAACGGACCCATTGCAGATCACCGACGTATAGTGCGTCCTGGTTGCTAGACCCGGATACTCCGTTCGGCTGTATTGACACCGGAATGCCGTTTCCGTAGTTTGGAGTGGAGGTCTGGACGACGTTGATGACCTGATTCTGGGATTGCACTTGCGCAGCTGGTTTGGGAGGTTCTCTGGTGGATTGTTTCTCGTCCTGGGGGTCATCTTCCCTCGGACGTTTTTCACCCGCCACGGGATCGTGGCCCGTGGTCATGGACGTTATAGGGGCACGAGGGTCCTTTGAAGTCTCGTACTGGGGCATAAGTCGTGAATGTGGGGGCCAAAAATATGGGAGAACGTGGATTCCACTTACGGGTTGGTCTGGCCGGGGATAGACGTCGTCCTCGCCACCATAGAGATCAAATTCATCTTCAGCGACGGCAGCCATAGTTTCGCACGTTTATTTCGATGAAAACGGATCGGAAAAGGGGTCTTTTGGCTGATAACGCGAGTGGTAACACATGAGAGTACAACAAGCGTAGTGTGAACAAGGGAACAGGACAGATCGGGAGTAACAGGTTAGCGAGATACATGAATTGATACGGGACCGGGCAGATAACTGGAGAGAGGGGAGATTACAAACGAGGGAAAAGCTCTTACATGTTAATTGATAATACACTCGTGTCTCGTCTACAGCAGGGGTGCAACGGCACGCAGGCCAGCAACAAACACGACAGAGATGACGGTTTGAAAATTAGAAAGCTGTAGACAAGTACAGATATCCCGGTTTGTTGGCTACCGAAGGAGAGGGATCGATGAGGAGAGAGAGGGAGATGGTGGTAGTTGTTGTTCAAGAGGGGTGACGAACCCGTCCTCTCAATTTGGCTTTGTTTGCCACCAGTGGCTGAAGCGCTGAACGCTGATCATGCTCATCTCCAGCCTCGATCAACCGGCCCGTGAGGTCATGGTCACGATGGCAGTTGAAGCGCTGAAATCTTCCACCATCTCTCTTCTTACCCACTATGACAAAAATCCCCCCTAGAATGTTGGAGCTGCTCAGCGAGTTGCCTCCTGTTCTGCACTGGCCGGTCAACTTCATGGCAGGCGTAACCGCAGTCTGCTACGTCGCCAGTGAAATCACAGGCAACGTTTCGCAAGTTGACCGTCTGTGGGCACTTCTACCCCTTATCTACACCACGTATTTCGTTCTTCTCCCCCTATGGTCTACGTCCTCTTTCTTCGGTATTTTCCCCTATCTTCCAGAGAGTGCTCCTGCAGAGCTGTCTGCGGATTACAGTCCAAGGGCTTTGCTCATGTTTATACTCACGGTACGTCGGTTCCATGCAAGAGAGTTGCAGACATTACTCAATGTGATATAGTTCGTGTGGTCTGTTCGTTTGAACTACAACACGTATCGTAGAGGCTTCTTCAACTTGTATGTAGTGCGATCATCTGACCCCCCACATGAGTTGACGCCAAGGACAGTCACGAAGAGGACTACCGCTGGCCAATCCTCCGCAAGAATGTTCCAAAGTGGTTCTTCCACTTATTAAATTTGACCTTCATCGGTAAGATTTCTTCCAACCTGCTTCTCCGCAGTGCTCACCTTGTTTTTTTAAAGCAATTACGCAAAACCTGATTCTGTTCGCCGTTGCGCTTCCTGTGTACGAGGCTGTCAAACAACCTCACACCCCTCTCGAGACATCTGACTACGTACTCTTTGTCATCGGGCTCGTAACAAATGTGATCGAGTTCACCGCGGATAACCAACACCAGTCTTTCCACAAATACAAAGCCACCGGAGAGATAGACAAGAACGAGTGGATCGGAGTCAACATTCAGTGGACTCCAGAGGACGCCAAGCGCGGTTTTATCACTAAAGGTTTCTGGGCGTGGTCAAGACACCCAAACTTCGCATGTGAGCAGCCGTGCTGGGTAAGCACGAGTCCCACTCCCATGCGACGTCTCCACTCACACGTCGGATTTAGGTTATCATCAACCTATTCCCGATGTTTGCCAGTTCCTATACCAAGTTTGAGCGGAACTCTTTCGATGTCACGACCCTCTGGGATATCGTTCCCGCTCTTGTGTACTGCGCGGTTTTCCAAGGGTCGACGCCAATGACGGAGGCGATCACTTCCGGAAAGTATCCCGGCTACAAGGCTTATCAACAGCGGGTCAGCATGTTCGTTCCGTGGCTTACCCCCATCTGGGGCTTCATCTTGCAGTTGAGGGGAAAGAAAGAAGAGATCGATAGGATCGTATATGGAGCCGGTAAGACTGTGAAGCAGGAGTGATTTGTTTCAGGAGCCCCTGCTTTGAGGTCAGAGCACTTGTAAACTAGCGCACGTGTAACAATCAAATCTCCTAGTATTCGATACGCTAGGGGGAACTCCGGAAGTGATGTTCGTTCTCGTCTGTCACCATCTAGTCGGATTATGAGAGCTGAAGCGCTGAAAGTGTAGTTCACTCTTGACACATCACCGTGGGACGACAGGATAATGTTTGGGGGTCCGGGATGCTCGTCATCTGGATCAGAAACCTCATCGCGAGAAATACCACAATGGAACACTGCCCATTTTTTACCGTGACGATCAACTCGGATTGGTGTTTCCGGTGAACGGGTCTATCAAATACGCGTTTTGTAACCCTCCTTTCTCGCTTGCGCGGGTCGACTAATCCATGGCTGTGATCACACCTGGGTAGCTCGCTGTTATAGCCGAAGTTGTGTCTTGCAACGGTGAACCTGCATTGGGATCAGGGATTGGGGAGGCAGGGTATAAAGCCCAAACCCCTTCAATGGGTCGTAAGAACCACCCTAGGATCGACCACCTCTCCCCCTCCCGCCTCTTCTCCTACCCCGCTGACCATAAAGTTCACCTCCATCGCTTTCGTGCTGGGACTCCTGCCTTCCAAGCTCTTGCCCAAGTTTCTGACGCTGCAAAAGCCGCTGAGCTCCTGGTGAGTCTGAAGAGGGCCCCGACCCGAGTTGCTCGTCTCAACATGTTATCGGGATCTAGTTGTTGTTTAATTATAACGCTGGAGTTGGTGTTACTAGAAGGAACGCCAGTGGAACTCTCACCGTCGTGAACATTCCCAACTTCCCCGCCTTGTTCGCCAATGGTATGGCCATGGCCGTCGGTCAAATGGCGTAAGTAGATTTCTGTACCGTTCTTTATCCACCCCTTTCTAACAAGAACACATATTCCAGGCCATGCGGTATGAACACCCCTTACACTCGCCCTCGAGCGATCGAGTTCCTGTACGTTGTCAATGGGACGACGGAAGCCGGATTAAATCGTCGAAGAGAGCGGTGCTCGATTTGCCGTCAACACCTTGACGCAAGGTCAGGGAACCATCTTCCTCAAGGGTTCCATCCACTACCAGATCAACACCGGATGCGAACCACGCACCTTCGTTGCTGCTCTTAACGGCGAGGATCCCGGTACCGTTCAAGTCGCTCAACGGTGTAGATTTTAAGGCTCTCCATTGCTTCGAATGACCACTGGTGGCCGGTCCGGACAGTCTCTGGTCTCCTACCTGATGTCGTCCGGGCCACTCTTGGGGAGATTGGCCTCAAGGAGGTTGTCGACATCGCTACCGGCACAAGTACCACCACCATCCGCCTACGGAAATATTTTCTTCCAGATCCCAGACAGCATGGCCATCGGTGCCGACAGGGCCTCTTTCTCCACCACCACCACCATCCCCTGTGGTTCGCCACGGGGGTTCATCCCCACCGCTGTACCTTGTGATGGCGTCCTTACCCACCCGCAGACGTTAAACAAATCCGAGGCACACCACTCCTCCCATATAGGCCCTCCGTCTGCTTACGGTGGTCTTATCGGTGGCCATCGCCCCCTCCTAACATAGGCTGGCAGATCCACCCCAATCTGTCGGTCTCTTCTACTCAACCCAACCGCCTCCACCTCATCCTAACCTTCCTGACCCGCCGATTGGAGGCATCGGTGGACACGCCGGGCTGGGACCCTGGCTTTTCCCTCTTTCTTTATTTGTGTAGAAAACTTTAAAACTAGCCGCGTCCTGCGCCCTTATGGGAACCTTAGGTTAATTGGTGTTGTGGGATATAAATGATTGGTTTAAAAAAAATAAAAAAGCCATCGGTGCCGACAGGCGTCTTAAGAAGTGCAACCTTAGCAGGGGCAATCAAAACAAGAACCAGCAGCAGTCCCGTATCGACGACAACGCTTTCCCCCAACTGTAAGCAGGGTCATGAGATGAACTCCTTTACTCGTACCCCACAACTCCTGATGACCTGTCTTAATCATTTCTGTTATTGTCTACGATAATGATAGACCCTGCCGTAAATTATCATGATCTATAAATTCGTCAGAAAACCAGCAATATAAGAGGGAGGAAGGAAGGGAGTGGAACTCGAGCGCAAGAAAGAAAACTCGAAAGCAAGGATGCGGAAAACTGGGACATGACACGAGTAAATGCAAGACGAAATCCAGAGTGAAGAGGGAATCCCTAAGAGGGGTATCGCTATCGGCGTTCGTCGCTGGCTATGATGATCTTCCCAAGTAACGCCTTGAGAGGTAACGCAGAACCGTGGCTCCTATCCTTCGCAACCAATACCTCCTCCATCTCCTCCCGCAGCGCGCCTAGCTCCGGACAAAGCGGTAGTGACCCATCCTCTCGCACCAATGTCGAGTTGAGCAAAAGATCAAACAGCCTCACCCACAAATCCACCTGCCAGTATCTCTTGAACGACGTGCCGAGCCTGTACCTCGGCTCTCCGTCCTGCCCAGGATACGAAACGATTGAATTGTCCTCGAAATACTTCCCATAGAGCATACAATAGATGATCCCTGCGAGTCCAAAGTAGTCCGGTTGATACGTCCAGGGCAGGCTCTCCCGCATTTCCGGACAGTCCTTCGCGTCGGTTGGCCAATCAGCGAGGAACTGTTGGTCTGCAGGGAACTGTCTGGTATCTATTGTCCGGCCAAAGTCGATGAGCTTGATCCCCTTGTCGCTCCATCCGCCGGCCCCCGAGGGATCATAAGTTGATGAGAGCGGTGCATCTCCCAACCGGAGGAGGCAGTTATCTATCTTCAAGTCCCCGTGAATGAAACCCGTAGCATGCATCCCTTCGACCAAACGAAGGAGTTCGATGGTAAAGAATGTGACAAGGGACTCGCGAAGGCATGCTCCCTTCTCCGCTACGTTGATCTCCTGAGCTCGATTAACGAGTTCAAGCAATGTCCCCTGTGTGCACATGTCCAAGATGAGGTAACTCTCATTGTGGAACACGTACAGGGCTTGAGGCTCGATGATCGATACGCGAAGATGCGGAGGTAGAGAAACTCGAAGGTTCTTTAAGACGTGGAATTCCCATAGGTTTTTCGGTCGGACCACCTTGACCGCGACAAACACTTCCTCCTGAAGTTCGAGTTGCCGTTTGACATCCGCAGCAGCGAATACAGCCCCAAATCCCCCCTCTCCCAACTTTCCCATCACTTCGTATACGTTCCCACCAAGATCCAGGACGAAGACTTCGTCTGACTTATCTCGCTCCCGCTTCTTGCAAAATTTCTGCAGAGCGGTCAAGTGATCCTTGTCTTCATTCCGGAAGTCGTGAGAGGTGGAATCATGTGGAGCGAGGGAGAGCAGGGCTGATATGATGGGTCCGTCGAAGGGGATACAGGGATTGGGGGGTCGGAAGGAGGAAGCAGCTGTTATGACATCCTTCAGGCTGAGTGTACCAGTCCTCTCCTCTATCTCCTCTATCTGGTGCTGATGAACTGGATCGTCGGTGATGAAATGGTAACTGTGGTCCTCGTCTTCGTCGTCCTGGCTGTCCGAGTATTGAGGTGAAAAAACGGTATCGTATCGAAGGCCCCTCTCATCCCGATCCACATCGCTCTCCTCATCCGCTCTCAGCTCTGCAGCAAGTTCCAGCGCAGCCGAGGTTGCGTCATTTGCACCGTGAGGTCGTAACGTGGTGGTGGTAGTGACTTCGAACGTGCGTTCCGTGATAGGTGTCATCACGTCTATCTGTTTCCCGTACCTTCCACGGTGTGAAGTTTCCTCCTCTTCGTCCTCGTTTGGCGTGTGGGCTCTGTCCTTATTTGAGTCATGACCAACAGTTCTGTCTCCCCTCTGTTCCTGTTCCTCTTCTTCGCTCTCATGCGATGCAGTAGCCACCTGCTTTCCGATAGACTTGCGACGAATCTCGTCCTCCGAGCGTTTTGTTTTATCGACGAAAGGCTGGAAGATAGGCTTCGGTGTGTTCTCTGGTTGAGTTCCAGGCCGACTGAATACCTTGAATGTGGGACCGATTGGATCTCGGAGGGGTGTGAAGGTAGGTTTGGATCTGACAGGTTGTCTTCCATCAGCAGGAGCTGGAGTGAAGACCTTGGAGAAGACACTGGGTCTGGCCGGGTTTTCGCTGAAGACTGGGGGAGGTCTCGGTGTTCGGAGAGGGACCCCCGCGTTCTCGTTGGACTGTGGAGCCGGTGTTTTGGGGTCGGTTCTGGGTGCCGCGGTGTCTTGATCGACGGGGACTTGGAACTTGGGAGACAATATCAGCTTATCTGTACTAAATGCTTCCCGTAATCAAGTACCTTGGGAGTAGGGGCCGCCCGCGCGTCCCTATCCATAGATGGCTGGAACTGCAAGAAATCAGAGTGGAAACAAATAACTGCATCTTAAATGCGTACCTTTGAAGCGGGTTGCTTCTGAGAGGGCGGATCCACAAACGGTTGGATCTGTGAGTGTGAGCGTAATTTAGCATTGCGGCATACCCGAAGCGGTGATATCCTCACTTTTGGTGTCTTCGGGTTCTCATCCACAAACGGGCGAAATGCTGCACGCTTTTAAGTTGTGGTTACATCCCATAGGAAGTCTTACTTACATACCCGGCTGTTTAAGTGCAGCTTCTCCTAAGTCTCGAACATGTGTTTGGCTCACAGTCCGCGGGACGATCTTGACTGTGTGCACAGGCGCATGCTTGCTTCCAATGGTACTGGGTTTCGAAGTCCTGTCGGGGGAGTTGTACATTCCGAACACGTCTGCCAGGGCCTCCTTTGTGGCCAGCGTGACCGTAGGTTCCGAAGGCGGCATGAGGCCCCTTCGGGTATGGGTTCTACCTGTACCATCATCGCTGAATTTGACACGAGATTGTCCGGAACGCTTCAGGTCAAGATCCGTGGGGGCTGGTGGAGGCCATTTCTTCCCAAGAAGTCCCATCGATCGAGCACGAGCTTCTTGGATGCTGTATTCAACGCCATCCTTGAAGAGTAGCTCAAAATTCAGACGGAGCTTCTCTGGTCGTCTCCCGGGATCAGGTCGGGCCAGCATAGGTGCGTAACGATTATGTTCGAGGTTCGAGATATTCTTGGATGGGTTTCGTTGTTGGAATTGCTCATACTTGGTCTTGAGGCGGTCGACAGGACGAGCCTTGCGGTAAATCCCATGGCGATAAAGCTCGTCTGCTTGACGTAGACTTTTGGGCGAGTTGTAAACGTGAAACGAGCAGTCAAAAATCACTCACTAACCACTCCGCTCCAGAAGCTCTGCATATTCCTCATAAAACAGCGTATACTTTGTGCCGATGTTGTTTGCGTATATGTGATTAAAAACGCTCGTCGAGTCCTCGACATGCTTGGCATACATGACCCACAGCTTTAAGCAGCGAAGATCACTTTTGGCCATCGGATCTTCACTAAGCTGCTGTGTAGCCTGCTCGAGTAGATCAATGAGGCCGGAGTCGTTGGCCTCTTGGGGTTTGTAGTTTTCTTCGAGCCACCTCGCATAAGAATAGTATACGTCGAGAGGGTCATCCTCTTGGTCGATGAGATCGATTTTCTGCTGAAAACGCCTCCGTTCGCGTTCGAGATCTGGCGGAAGGGGCATAAGAAATTGAACGTCGCGTCTTGCACGTGACCCTGGGCAGAGCGTTTGTGTGTTGTTGTTTGTCCACGTGGCTCAGCCTCGCTGCTTCAACCTGGACCCGTTGGTCATTCGAGGCCTCTCTCACCAGAAATATGCGCTACATCGCCCCAAAAACCCAAGAACCGAGGCCTCAGTTGCCGTTGGAGTGCAGAAACTCAGAGTTGGCGCTCCGTGCGTGTTCCCGTGACTGATTGTGACTATCCCAGGGCTTACACGAGGTTATCTCCAGTTGATCCTGCCAAACCGCTGCCGGTCAAGTTCCAAGAGATTGCCAGAGAGGGTCATGTCGCCACCGTATGTCTCACATTCCTTCGTCTCCTCAGCGACGTGCTCACGACGGTACAGGTCGGCAGGATGAAGATCCCCACGCCTGGTGGACATGCCTTCATCCTAAGGAGGCTCGACACTAACGCGATCAGCCTGACCACAATGTTTCGCGCCACTTATCCACAGGCTAGTGAAGACGCCGAAAAGGCAGAAATCAGCTGGATAAAGAACAACTATGAGCTTTCAGGCGCGAACAAGACCGGTCGTGCCCGTTTCGCGGGGACCTGGGCTAGCATCGATGTGGCCCTCAACATCGCCGACACCTACTCAATTAGTCACCTGCTACCTACTCTCATCAACGCGGTCCCAGATCCTGCTCAAATCTACTCCAAGTCCAGGGGGAAGGCGACCACTCAGCCGCTTACCCCCCAGCCTACCCCTCCATCGCCCCCCAAGCCCACTGGTCCGAACAAGCGGCGGAAGGAGGGCACCCCCCAACCTGCGACGCGTGCTTCCCCCGCTCCCGTTCCTACACCTGCCCCTGCACCCATCGAGATCACATCCCCCGCTCCCGCTCCAACTCCCCGCCGGTCGACGCGTTTGAAGAGTCCTGCTCCTGCGCCCGTTCCTCTCCCATTGTCTCCGAGGAGGACGCCAAAATTACAACGCGCACGCGTTGAACCCGAAGAGACTCAGGTTCCCGCCACTCCCGCCACTCCGGAAGTCGCTCATACTGAGGAAGAGGAGGCAGTTGTTGTAACGGAACCGAGTATGGCTGAGGATATCCAGGAGCAGCGAGAGCTGATCGCCGGTTTGAAGGCTCAGCGGGCAGCCGCCATTGCTCGTGGCGAGGAACAGATGGAAACTGCATCGTCATTGAAACGTACGATTGAGGAAGTGGAGCCCCCTCTTGTGTTTAATCCCAGGGAGCCGGAGACCGAACCTCGGGTGGTGGCTACCAACAGTCGAATTCGCTTCTTGCGTAATCCATCGCCCCAGACCAAGTCTGTATTCTGGGGTGTTGCGGCGTTTGCTGCTGGTATCGGTGCAGTGTAAGCCTCCTACCTCCTTCCCTCATCAATAACTCACTCCGATCCCTTCCAGGTTCTTACCCACTTTCTTTTAATCGACATACTTGGTTCGCTTTCAACACTGCTAATCGATCCGCTGTCTTCTATCCACTTTTTTATCGTTCAGCCTATTACTCTTGTTCAATACACTTTCTTTCGGGTGGTATGAAACGCCCTCTTTCAGATGTAGTGGCTTAATGTTCTCTCTCGCTTGCTTTAGTATCCCTATTACGCACTTGTGCCGAACGGGACACCATATTGTGATCATAGTCGCATATACGTGAACAGGTCTCCTTGACTGTAGTGCAGACGTTTGGACCCCACCAGGGAACTGGTATCAATTGATGTTGTGATCGACGCTCTGGCCGTGGCGCCAGGAGGGAGACATCCTCCGACCCTCTCCCCATCTTTCCAACGTACGTGCATCATGTGGATATGAAGGTGAAATCTTTATATATGCAGACAACCGACCGGATGAAACGGGGTCCCTGGCCGGATTGCATGCATCACGCATGGGATATCTGACCACTTTTGCTCTGTCATCCAACGGTGATGCCATCCTCCCGAACTCCGATTAACAGGACCACATCAACATATTTTCGTCCCTCTTGGGGCCCATAACCGAGTATAAATATGAACGCCTATGGGATCGACAATCGCCTATTCGTAAAAATCACCAATTCCCCTTGCCATGCCTTTACCCTCGACCTACAAACAATACATCTTCGACGAACGCCCAACGCAGTACATCACTCCTACCACGTTCAAGAGCGAGACAAAGTCGACTAGTGATCTTAAGGTCGGACCTGGCCAGGTCTTGATCAAGGTGTCATGGATTTCGCTCGACCCCGCCATGAGATCGTGGTTGAATGACAGCAAACGGGCCTACACTCCTCCGGTTAAGCTCGGTGAGGTCATGAGGGCCGCTGGTCTTGGTGTTGTTGCCCAGGTCGGGGAGGGTAGCAAATTCTCTGTCGGAGACGAAGTTTCTGGCGTTGTCGGTAAGTTCTACGATCAAGCCACTCCTTACACCTGAGTTAATGACATGTATGTATAGGCTGGAGGGAATACGTCGTCCTTGATGACAAGTCCGTCACTGAGCTCCCGTTCGTATTTTGTCTTGCTGTGCGAATTCGAGCACTCATGCGACCTCCCTAGGACCATCCCTGGTGCCAAAGCGTTAGACTTCCTCGGCCCCCTCGGCCATGTTGGCATGACCGCCTACTTCGTAAGTTAACCTTTTCAACTTCCCGATCCCAGATGTTGACCCCGGTGTGCGCACCTAGGGCTTGATCGACATTGGCAAAATCAAGGCAGGAGAAACTCTCTTCGTTTCCGGTGCTGCCGGTGCTGTGGGTTCAGTCACCTGCCAGATTGGGAAAATCCTGGGCCTCAAGGTCGTTGCCATCGCCGGTTCTGACGATAAAGTCGAATGGCTCAAGAAAGATATTGGCGTTGATGTTGCGATCAATTACAAGGCCCCAGATTTCAAGGAACAGGTCACCGCCGCTGGCTTTGCTGACGTGTACTTCGACAACGTCGGTGGTGATATCCTCAATTTGATGATGACTAGGATGGCGATGAAGGGAAGGATCGTTCTCTGTGGTATGTTTTCATCTCCGTCTACCGGTTTTTGATTTCACTGACCCTGCGTTGAATATAAGGCGCCATTTCCGACTACAGTATGTGAAATGGAGTTGAGATTTCGGAGCAGTTTGTGACTAAACAATGCATCATTAGATGGCAAATCCAAGGGGCTGGCGAACTACACAAGTCTCATCGCTCAACGTGCCAGGATAGAAGGTTTCGTTGTGTAAGCCCTCCCGTGTTATGAGTGCTGGATAGGCTCTTACTTTGAACGAATTTCATCAGCATGGACTACACGAAGGAGTACCCAGTCGCCATGAAAGCCATCACCGAGTGGATCGAAAAGGGATTACTCAAGCGCAAGTTCCATATCGTCGATGGGCTCGATGCTGCTCCGAGTGCTCTTCCGCTGTTGTATAGCGGTGGAAACACTGGTAAATTGTGTGTTGTGTTTTCGCGTTTGCCAACTCTGTTATTTACCTCACCTCACCAGGGTCGTCAAGGTTTCAGAACACGAAGCCATAGCCAAGCTTTGAGCTATGTAACTGCCTGCACGCTGCAGTTACTCTATTGATATTTGATATTTGCTGTACTTGCTCATCGTTCTACGTTCGTTATGATATCCGCATGTCAAACCCACCTTCGTCTGAAACCCTCTATGGGTGTACCACAAGCCCGATTTTCTACAGATGGGCGAGGTTAGAGACGCTAGAGAACCGTCAGAATCTTCCAGTGCTCTGAGACGAACGCAAGCGCGCCCCACTCGGTTTCACGATAAGAACACAACTCAACATAATATTCGCGTTTCTTGCGAGAGATTTCGACGATGACGAACCAGGACGAACAGGTATCAAGTGTTAATATCCACCACACACAATCTTATGAGAAATATATCCGGTCATAGTTTAGTGTTATTAGCCCTTCGTGTATATCGTCCAGTAAACGTGGATGTCCGCCATCATGACCGCATTTTGCAGAACACTGCTCAGTATGCGACCTTTGATCGCGTCGAACCTCCTACTCGAGACGATTGCATTGAGCGTCAGATGTACGAGCAAGACGGTTCCTTGACCAAACGGGGCCGTTGGCGGTCAATGCACCTCTCTAGTCCACCAACTTCTCTCCGTACCCCCAGACCCTCCCTCCCCCCAATTATGCCGCCCCAACCCCGCACCATAGTATGCCGCAGAATGGCCACTAAATGGTCTTTCGGGCGCTATTCATTCTTTGTCCACTCTGTACAGCATATCGAGTACGGGGAGGGGAGTAACTGGGCATATTGATCGATCGACCCCACCGTCGAAAAATCGTACGGTTGCCGTTGCTCGACTCGTCAGCGCGTCAGCCGTGACAGCAATCATGCTCCGCGGTCACGAAGCCGCGAGCCCAGTCCCTAAATGCAGCTCGCTCCTCCTCGTCTCGCTCAGACGCTGCTTTATGGAGCACCTTGGATGAACTTGGATGGTTGCACTCTTCGAGGGAGGCGTCTGCATCGTCAGAACAACCCAATCTTGTACCTTGTCAGAGTACATCTCCAGTACTCTATCGAGCCGTCCGCAGATCGGGAGGGCCTGCTCGCCATTAAGGGACCGTGGGTGGCCTGCCATGTACGTAGGAGGGGGGATCCGTGGATTTCCCGGTTGTGCCTCCATCTAAATAGACTCCTAGACCAAATCCCGGGGAGACCGCAGATGTCTCACAGAACGAGCCCTTAGTGACATAATCGATGGCAAGATCCTTGACGTCTTTACTGAGTCTGTAGAAGATCGTAATGGGAGGGAAAAACAAGACGTCTCCTCTGATCAGACGAGTCGGCCAGAATGCAATCGGCAGCCCACATCTCGAGCAAGAACGAGAGGACTCAAGTACAGAGGGTTATCTAGGGTGTACAAGGAACGAGAGTGGACGAAGGGGTGGGGGTAGCCCGCCAATCACACTGCGAACCCTCGACTTCGGGCTGGGAAGAATGAAAGCCGGCCTCGCCAAGGTAAGTCGTCCCTAGGTGACTGATACTTCCTCCTGTTTACCTTCTTGTCTCCTCATTCTCTGATAAGCCGCTACCCACGGACCTAGATGTAAACCGCCTTACAACGTGTGATGTTGATCTGCGCGATTACGATGACCACGACCTGCATTGTATATGTTACAAGGGGCCAGGACGGACATTCGACCTGTTGACGGAACACATGGCCGAGCGGATAACGTACAATACCTTTCATCGATGCCACGACGCAAGGCGCCAGTCCCCGACTCCGCCCACCTCATGGTCTCGATGTTTTCTAGGTTGCACAAAGCCTGTGATAACAAATCACGCTCTCCTCGCTGAGGCAACGCTGATTGAAGATCACTGCGAGCGAACAGTGCCTTTTCACACGGTCCAGGCCTCTCACCTCCGCCTTCTTCATGTTCACAATGTTCCAATACATGGGATCATATGCCCTACAGATCCTCACTGAATGAAAGTGGTTGACCTGCCTTAGCCTTGATGTTGGGTGAGACATTTCTACCCTGAGAGTTCTGCAGTGCTGTGGATACCTGCGCAGACACGTGTTAACTCGGATGGCAGGCTGGTCTGTTCTCTGTCATGACTTCCATGTTCATCGTTATAGTCCACTTCGGGTTCCAGCCAGATCTGAACAAAGAGACAGCCACTCTTCTCCGTGTTCTCATTTACAAAGCGGTCAACTGCATCGAGGCAAGTACGACCAGAAAAATAAAATTTCTTAGGCGCTATTTACGGTACAGCTGAGCCTCAACCTCGGGTTTGACCTTTCCGCTCATCGATGCTGGGTAGGAGCCTGCGTCTACGTGTTTTTCACGCTGTTACTAGATATCTTTCTGAAGGCTTGAGACGCCGAATCTGCAGCAACGGCGCTTCTAGCTCACGAACACTCTAGACCCGGAATCCAGGCTCATTTGAGCCCACACCTCGCACAATCCTTATCGTTTTTGGCCAGGCCGAAAGATTGAACCGTCGAGTTTTTATGATATAACCTTTGGGATTTACCACCAGCTTTCGCAGGGTGTATAGTGGTGTCAGCGGGGAGAAACGGCATGCTCGCAAGGGCTCTGCCTTCGATTCAAACACTGAGATCTTGAGATATGAGGCAGAGCGAACGATGGATCTCCAACCACCTCCTGTCTACCCCTGGATCCAACCAAACTATGCCTAAATCGCCAAGCATATTTCCGTAGCGATCCGCAACTTTGACCTTGTGAGACCTTCCGTAGCTCTGCAAAACGTTTGGTTGGGTCAACACTATTGTCGTGTGCGTTCATGGACTTACGTCTTGGAGTTCGAACCAAAGCTCGAGTCGGTCATATAACTTGTGAGCGACTGGAGCAAGCATGAAGAGGTTCCCTTCCCCGTTTATTTCTTCTCCGGCGAGATCCTCGACCTTGAATCCAGAGAAATCCCTGAATGCGGTCCAAATGAGCCTGGCCTATAAGACCTACATCAGTGGCGGACACGGACGGGTTATAGGCATGCGCCATTACCTTCTCGACCCGGGTTTTATCCCTATCGTCGAATTTGTTGAAGG
>MU118041.1:0-110736 GCA_014904855.1 Thelephora ganbajun
CCCCCCCCCCCCCCCCCCCGTCTTGGTCGATGAACGCATGCGTGTTCACGTTCTGGAATGGCTCGTGGGTCGCTGACAGTGGTGGGGGTCTTGAAAGGAAGCTGGATGGGGTTGGAAAATGGAAGTCTCATGTCGTTATGGGGTCCTCGCCGCCGGTACTTCGGTGCGCCTCGGTTCTTTTGGGACGAGCCCTCTCCCGGTATCTCTGCGAAGTTAATCGCTCGGTTTCGTCATGTGGTCGGGTTCACCTGTTTTGGATTCCTCTTCTACATGCTCATCGTGATGGTGTCTTTATCTACCTGTGGTTGCCCATTCCAAACACAATCTTCACTTATGGTTCACTTTGCTCTCAGGTTGGCCAACCCGTCGCGATCTACCACTTTCGATGAACGCCATTGACGGTCGCCACGATTTGGAAGCCAGCATCCCAGAGGCAATCCAGTTTCATTGGTCGGTCACCCCCCTGTTCATCCAGAAAGGCAGAGTGGAAGGGGACAGAGTCGCGAGCGAATGGGCGATGGTCCTTGGGGGATTGCCGCCTCTGATAGATATCTTGGTGGCTGTCCTCAAGATTCCCAGTTTAAGCATGCATGGATACTAATCTGATAGTCAAATTGGACATCCTAGGATGTTCGACCCGATCGCCAGGTACATCCACTGCATCCTGCGACACTGGCGTATGCTCAGTCGGGTAGTCACTGTTTTGCTTTAACCGTTGTTTATTACTGGATTCATCGCCTTGGAGCAAATCCAAACCCCTACTGATTTTGCGTACCGCTGCGGCTATCATGCATATTCCCAGCTGGTACAATCGTGTTGGAGCGAGTCGGGGTCAACTCGACAAACCCACCGGCGGTTGCTTGACTACTTTTCTAATACCTCACTTGGGTTCCTCCTCCGGTGTACCCCGTCAACGGAATCGATGCCGATCCGGATGCATCTACATAGTTCTTTGGGTTTTATTGCACAAATCGCTTCTGTTATTTTCTGTCTCGTTCCTCCGTACGCACTACAAATTAACATTACGGTGAATATATGTACATATACCAAACGTCTACTGTTTTTGCAAGTTCTTCAACAACTGCTTGATCTGTGCGTTGTCCGCAAGGCTAACGTTAGGGAAGGAACCCTTTGCACCCTCCACGAGGAAACTGCCCAATGCCTCGGTAGATACTCCCATGTTGGTATTGGTAAACAAAGAGCCTAGGATGGTATCTATGGATCGGCCGATACTACTTTGTTGATGTTGTCGCTGACCAGCGTGGGCGGGGAAGAAGTAACCTGGGCGGGGGATCAACAATTTGGTCGTAGGGGTGTCCAGAGCTTTCGTCAACTCCGTCTCAGCACGGCCCTGTAAATGACGTAGATTGTTAGTCCACCGAGATCTTGGTGACACACGAACCTTGCCTCGCGAGTACATGAACATGGACTTCTGAGAAGGGTCAGAACCCTGTCCGCTAAGGTACAAAAAGTTGAATGGTTTCTCTGCGCTTCCGACCCCTGATTTCTTGAGAGCCTCGACGGCTGCCAGGGGGAAATCGACGTGGATCTTCATGTACTCTTCCTCAGAGAAACCGCTGATAGACTTCCCGAGCGTTCAGACGCAACCGTCGTGGTCGGCGATTTGGGAGATAACGTCCTCAGGGTATTGCGTGAAATCCTTGACGATGATCATTCTGGATTTTTCGCTGGCGTTCGAGGGAAGGTCTGCCCATGAGGGGATCTCGCTCGAAGGAGAAGAGTGATGTAGGAGACGGATGGGTCAGCCAGGGCGGCGAGGTGTACGGCAAATCCGGCTAGGAAATACGAGTTCGGTGTAAGTTGTATACTTTTGGCTCTGATGAGAAAGACCGAAAGTACCTGTGCCAGTCGCACCGGTGATGATGAGCTTCGACATATTCTGGAAAACGGGTGGTAGAAGCGGTGGAGGAATGGCTTGCCAGCTACTAGCTATTACCAGCAGTAAGTTATAACCACGCAGAAAGAGGGAGGAGACGGTGGCTGTCAACCGAAGCCGTTGAGATGCGTTCTCACGATCACAAAGCTCGAGGATCCCTAGAATGAATTGTAATTTATATTAAAAAACCATTGCATACCACGGATATTGTGCGTGGATTGTACGGTATGTGTATGTTGGTCACTGTGGTACCTGGCCACGAGCTTTATGTTGATAAAGAACTACAAGCGGTCCTGGTTGGATGGGTCGAGGTGGAAAAGATGAGCTTGTGGTGGCAACGCGGACTAGACGTGTTGGCTACATTCGAATCGACCTTTTCTTAACGAACGACACGTACGCGACCGCCATCGCCTGAGCTGGAAGGGCAGGCTAGCACAAGTCCCATAAGGTGTCCTGGTCAATGAATTTTCTTCTCGGCACTCCATCTCATGACCCTAGAGTTATATTCAGTCTCGGGCTCTGCCACTCGTCGGCCTTATCAACTTGTACCAATTTGTGATCCCGATCGCAGACTTGAGCATCGTACACGAGCGTTCCCACCACAACGGCGAAAATGAATGTCCTCGTCTACTCCGGACCTGAAGTAGTTCAATCCTCACTCCCATTTCTCACAAATACCCTCCGGAGTCTGCTTTTACCGAATTACACCGTGCGGAGCGTCACCCAGCACACGCTGATTACCCACCCCTGGGCGCCTAGCTGTGCCATGCTCGTCATCCCATCTTTCTCGTCGACAACCAGCGGGTCTGGTCTGACAGATGGAGTGTCGAAATTCGTGAACGATGGGGGCTCGCTCTTGGCTTTTTCTGTTGGTGTCAAAGGTCGAACGAAGGACGTTTTGGCACTTCCAACTTCCCATGAAATGGGATCAAGCGGGTCGGCAAGTTTGAGCCTGCCTGATTCGGTGACCGTCGATTTCGCGTCCTCGTCCACGCAGGGTCTGTCGCATGGGAGAGCGGAAGCCGTGCATGTGGAGGGTTCCACTGGGGATATACTGACTTCGGTCCAGTCCCCGGTTCCGCGTCCACTTTTCACGAATCTCACGGATCGTACTAATGTCAAGGTGTTGGGAAGGTTTGGGGATGGAGAAATTGCGGGGGTGAGCCTTTCGTTTGAAAGTTTGGGATCGGGACGAGCTATCTTGTGGGCCCCGAGGTTGGATCAACCGTTGGTTACGGTACCTTCGCCGAACCCAGACGAGGAGAAGCGAAGGTTGGGACTCTTGAGAGTGTGTTTACGGGAGTGCGGATTAGAGCTCCCCAGCAGGGAAGCCGTATCTTCTAGGGTTCCCACTCCGATGTACTTCGTTGGGGCCGCCCCAATCGTCAACGCGATCCTCTCCAGGCTCTCCGTCGATTTCACGCAAGGGCCAACAAAGGAGTTCAAGGACCAGAACGACACTTTTGTCATCCACCCTTCCTCGGATGTCTCGACGGATCTCCCGGAACCGGACGCCATGACGTTGCAGCCGAAGCGCGTTATCGCGTTGACAAATAACGCTTCCCCACCAAGGGAGAAGACTCCCACGTTTGACGTCGCGCTGTACGTGGACGAATTGGCGAAGAGAAAGCAGGACAAAGATCTTAGTGACGGCTCGTATTCCTGGCCAATCGGAGCTGCTCTCATGTACGGCGAAGTAGTCACAAGCACACAAACCATGCTTGATAAGTGTGTTGCTGTGAACTTGGTATTGTCCCGTACCCTAATCACACAACCCTTTAGGAACCCCAGGTTCCTCGCGAACTTGCCAAACCCTCTCCTCTGCCTGGCGTCTTACCAACTTCAAGGAAGGGGGAGGGGAGGAAACATGTGGCTATCTCCTTACGGGTGCCTTCAGTTCTCGCTCGCTCTGAGGATCCCCTTCGCGAAAGTCCCGATGACCAAACTCGTATTCTTGCAATACCTCTTCTCGTTGGCCGTCGTGGAGGCATGTAGGGACGAGGCAGTGCTAGGAAGTTTTGGAGAGGCTGTCAGAATCAAGTGGCCGAATGATATTTATGCCGTTTTCGGTGAGGGAGAACGAAAAGAATTGAAGAAAATTGGCGGGGTCTTGGTGAACACCGGGATAATCAACGAGGATTCTCAGATAGTAATCGGTGAGTTCGGGATGTCACCTGTCCACGGTAGGATATCTAACTGACTGACTGCTACATAGTAGGTTGTGGCTTAAATGTCCTCTGTCCACCGCCGATGTGTTCTCTTCTCCAACTCATCCCACCGGAGGCACCCCTGGAGCTCAGGATGGAGAAGGTGGCGGCTGCGATCATGATAAAACTCGAGCCCCTGCTTGACCAATGGATCAAAGATGGAGGATCGTTCGATTCCCTCACAGATCTTTATCTGAGAAGGTGGCTACATTCGTACGTCTATCCTAAACCACGACCGTCCGAGGAATTACGCTGATTTGTGTTTAGTAACGAGATTGTTGAAGTGACGACTGTGACTCCGCCACAGCGGGTCAAGATAGTGGGGATAACCCCCGATTACGGCTTGCTGCGCACTCTCCCTATCGGACAGAGTGATTCTGCCGGTTATGGTGGGGGGTTGTACGGTGGATACGGCGGGTTCCATCAATCGAGCCCGTTCATAGATCTACAGCCAGACGGGAACAGCTTCGATATTATGGCTGGACTTATTAAATCCAAATCCACATAATTTTGACATTCCCAGTTCACACACTCGCATGGAAATGTCGGAGCGATATCTTGTATAGTGCATACCTTTATATTACCTCTACTAAGAACAAAGGTGTATAGTGCGTTCTCACGGCCAGTTTGTGTGATGAACTGTCGGGTCCTGGAGTCGACCAAATCTTCCGTTAATGATTTCCTTGTTGCCCAGTTAAATACCATTCACCTTGTTTTGCGACCTGAGGATGTGCGAGGGTAGGAACGGGGCGGACCCTTGAACAACCGTAGTCAACGATCATTCGACCGCGGCGGTCGTGGAGCTCAACCACTCCCCATAATACACGCAATCCTTCGCATTGACGGGGCCTCTGTCGTCACAGAAGTCGAAGCTCGGACAGGCCGTGCATGGTGCCTGGGACCACCCCGAAACTGCACGTTCTGGTCGGATCGCGCGGTAAACGTGGGTAGTCCCCGTGCTCCCATAATCATACCCCTCGAACGGCGCGGGGGAGGATGACTGTTTAGCAGATTTTGAGGCGTTCGACTTCAATTTTGACTTGGAGGAAGCACTCCTGGACCGTTCACGCCTAGAGGGTCCATCTGATTCGGTACCAGAGTCGGACGAAGCGGTGGTAGACTCGTCCTCAGATTGTTCTCTGCTTTTCGATTTTCTCGACCTCGACCGGAACTGCCGTTTCTTCCGTTTCCCCGTCTTGCCTTCTTTCTCATCTTCCCGATTGTCCTCGTCGCGAGCTTTGGATTTTTGTCGTTTTCGTTTCGGTTCACCGTCGGAATCGCTGTCTTGGCGTTTTGACCTGCGGCTCTTCTTTTTCCGCGGTGGGGAAGAGGCATCGTCGAGCTCCGTATCGCTGTCCTGCCGTTTTGAGCTCCTGCTTTTGTTACGCCCACCGCCATCCTCGCCAGATCGATGTTTCCGCTTGCTTTTGGAATGACGCTCGGATTCAGACACTGGATCGTCCGCGATAGCTCTGGAGTCCCAGAGGGATGCACCATACGCAGGAATCTAGTAAAGAGCCTCAACGAAGGTTAGGCCACGATAGAATAACGGCTGAATTACCCGTTCGATCTCTCCATCGAGGACGAGAACGTTGAGAAGGCTTTCAACGTGCTCGACGGAGAGGGGGGTTTCTGTTATTTTGGTCTGCTTCAAGAACTGGAGCACATTCTGAGCGTTCGGGTATTCCGGAAGACTGGAGATGGGGTAGAGGGCGGGTTGGGATTGATGTGAACGACGCTTGGGGAAACTCTAGGAAAGACTTGGTCTACTTTCCGAGTAAAGGGATCATTTACACTACCTTGTCCTGAATCAGCCGAAGGCAGGCGTTACACAGAAGTTTGATGAACTCCGTGTCGAGTTCATTATCTGTGTACCAGGGACCTCCGGTGAGTTCCACGGAAGGATCGAGATGGGCAAGCATGTAGATTTTGCGGGTTGGGTGCTGGGTGGGACGGTTGAGTTAGTCCAAGGGTTATGAAACGACAGGAACTCTGCGAGCACTTTTACAGACTTGACAGCCTTGATTAGCTGCTTTTGAATCAAAGTCTTGATGCACCTATCGATAATCGTTTGATGTAGGTCGGTCTTTCCCTTGAGGTGTTTGGTCCAGATGCCTATCGTAACTGAGCATGACGCGTGGGGTTAAGATAGGACGAAGTGCACACCCTCATTTCCGGTTGCCTTGATATGACCCAACACCAGGCTCTCTTCTCCGCCAAGATCTTTGGTTCTGAGGGATCGATCGTGAGCATTCAGCGGTATGGAGAACCGACAACATACGCATTCATCTCGTTCTTCGCAACGGCGCGGAATGACACGGTGCCCTGATTGTCCTTGAGCATCTTAAGCAGGCCCACTCCGAGGAGAAAGTTTATCGCGTTTTCGCGCGTCTTGGTATCTGGTATGATCGCCTCGGACTGTTTGACTGTTATCACCTGGAGAATCGAGGTAAGGTGACGCTGAATTGTTCGCATGGCATACAGGTGCACCTTCTTAGGATCAGCCAAGGCGGCCTGGTGAATTTTTTTCTCCAGCTCGTTGGGAGGTCGTGCAGTCATTTTGGTATTTGGAAAGAGAGAGCGGCTTATGTAACCTTCAGTCGGTTTTGACCTTGACGGTTTGCAGTTTCGGGTGATGTGAGACGGCCAGAAGGGTTCGAGACACGCCGTGGGGATTCAACGTCCACAGGGAAAAACTGAGATATGAGAGTCCCGTGGTTTCGTATCTTGATCTTATCAGTGAGCACGGTTACATTTCGAGGGTGACTGGAAAAAGGTACAAAAAAAAGCGAAAGTCTACATGATGACGCATTTCCTAAACTCAGCCGCCTTTTTACGAAGTTCTGCCACTGCCTTCTTCAAAGCCGCGATCTGCGACGCGTTTTTGTGTCCGTCTCGTTCCAGTTCTTTCACCTTGTCCTCGTATTTCCGAATCTCCTCCTCGTATGCCTCCTGGACTCGTCTCATCTGTACCTCGAATCTCGCGTTTATCCTCTCCTCCATCTCGCGTCGAGCCTCTTCAAACTTGGACTCCATCTCCGTCGAGTCTTTCCGGAGCTCCTCCATTTCCTCCTGCATCCTCCTCTTCTCCACCTCCAACTCCTCCCGAGATTCCTCGTCCTTCTCGTCCATCGCCTTCCGCATACTCTCCTCCAGCTCTTTGATTTCCCTCTGGTATCTTTCTACCACCTCACGGATCTCCCGGTTCAGCTCTGCTCCAGCCCCTGTCTGTCCAATGTCCTTGCCTTCATCGATCAGTTCGCGTTGAATTTTCAGGGTGACTGGTTGGTTCTTGAGGATCTTTCGCAAAATCGCCCGTGCGGACTCGGGCGAGTTGTAATGGCGGCATAGTTGCGCACCCTTCTGAGTCGCAGCTTTGAAGTATTTGTCGTTGAGCTGTTGTTCTCGGTCTGCCCCTTGTTCAGAGGTAACCCGCCCCCACATGTTCGTCACAAGGATGACGTTCTTCAATGTCTTCTCCCCGCAGAGCTCCCTAAACATCCGGAAATTCTTGACGGCTAAACCCCCGAACTTGTCATCCGAGATTCGATGGGCGTATATGACCCCTGCGAGCTTCGCGCCAGCCGAGTATCTGAAGATCTCGGTCAGTCGCACTAAAGAACAAGGATCCCACACGCCTTGACCTACGATTCTCCCAGGAATGCCGCGATCGATTTCAACACGTCCGTGTCGCTCTTGTGCGTATCATCGAATCCCGGAGTGTCAATAAGTACGACCCGTCGGCCATCCAGAATGAACTCTTCAGATTCTTGAATCTCGGATGTGCAAGACTCGAGGTTGTCCCCGACTTTTAGATAGGACCTGCTCGCTTGATTCACGAACTGCAGTTGTATTTGTCAAAGTTGGCAACAACAAATCGGACGGAGAGACGTTTTTACCGTAGTTTTCCCACTCCCGGTGACCCCCATCACACTGAACCAAGGGGTCAGCCACCCCGCAAGTGGTATGAGAGAGATAGGCTACGCACGCGATGAGCGCCGGAGGATCTTCAGAGTACTTCATGAATGGGTCATCGGCGGGTGAGTAGCTCTCAAGGCCATCGGGGGTAGAGAAGGCATCGAGATTCGTGTAACCCTCAGGTGTTAGTTGGCCGGACCCGTCTTGGGTCAATAGCCACATGTCCATGTAGGTATGGTAGTAGAGAAAGTGTGGCGCGTTGTCCAAGCGCCCTCATCCCAATACATATATACTCAGCGCTACTATCAATGAGACCGGATACAATTCATTGGTCACTATAACTGCGCTGTCAGCCCGCTAGAGGCTAAGCCAGCCACACTAGAAAGACTCCACGTAAACAGATGAGACCACAACAGTGATATTGAAAATCTGGCGTGCAACGAGCGTCCTCGGTGTATATCGGTGCACTCTCTACATCAGAAATTCGAGGAACTCAGGACAGATATGTTTCATTCTTCGACACACAAAGGACCCCGCCACACCCCGTCCGCGTGACCCGATTATCCACGCTCACTATTAGTACTACGCATAGGATCACCGGGAAGGGTACTCATTCTAGCGACGAGAGAACCGACATGAGTCAATTGGAGGGAGATGGAGACCAGCGGCGTACTATAGAGTGTGGCTGACCCGCAGTGACGCGGTCGTTTGACAGGGACAAAGTGCGATCCTCGGTTGGTCCTTACCTGTTTCAGCCGGGATCGATAATGCAGTAAATTCCACTGAGCGAACAAAGGAAAGTCTGACACGTCGACGTGGTGATACACAGACCAGGCTTGCTCATGAGGGCATTCCATAACTGCTGATTTTTTCCTGCAAAATCGATCTATCGGCAGCGATGGGATTGAGCTATCATACGAACTTCCTCCAGCCTTTGTCGCGTCTCCATCTTCACATGCTCCAACTCTCTCCGAGTTTCCTTCAGCCCTTGTTGCATCTCCACCTTCACATGCTCCAACTCTCTCCGAGTTTCCTCCAGCCCTTGTTGCATCTCCACCTTCACATGCTCCAACTCTCTCCGAGTTTCCTCCTCCCTTTGTCGCATCTCCATCTTCATATACTCCAACTCTCTCCGAGTTTCCTCTTCCCTTTCCCTGAGAGTTCGGAACATTTCCTCTCGGACAGCCTCCAACTCAGCCCGGTGGCGTCGAATCTGCTCCTCGAGTTCTTTAGTGGTGGCCATTGAAAACTAAACAACGTTTAGTTTGAGATGCTATACAAAACACGTTAGAGGTAGGTAGGAAGAATGAAAGATAAGAGATACGTACTCCTCAGAGAGAAAGAAACAACTGAGGAGATGGAAGTGAACAGCAGGTATTTAAGGAGCGCGATAAGAGTAAACATCAGAAAATAAAGGAATGATCGGTCCGAAGGAGAGCTGAAAACGCTATATTTTAACAGCGGCCCCGTTGATAGGCCCCCAATTGGTCTGGAGAGGAATGGGCAAGGTCTTTGTGATGCATCGAGTGATATCGTGTGCGGACTGGACGGTGTTGTGGTGTCGGGCTAGCTGGGCGCCATTGTCGAGAACCGGCTCGAAAAACTTAGTGATGAGCTCCCCCTCACGAGCTTCCCCGACACCCTTCATCGTGACCATCCCCCACATGTTGGTGACGAGGATGACGTTTTTGAGCGTCGAGTCTCCGATCTGGCGACGAGCGCCCTCGGTGCATATTGGCGCACTCTCCACATCAGAAATTCGAGAAACTCAGGACAGATATGACCCATTCTTCGGCACACAAGGAACCCCGCCACGCCTCGTACGCGTGACCCAATTATCCACACTCACCATTACGCATAGGGTCATTTAATCATGGAGTCTGACACTGGATCCCTTCCTGGTAGGATCACCGGGAAGGGTACTCATTCCGGTGATGAGAGGACCGACCTGAATCGATTGGAGGGACCTGGACACCTAGTGGCGTACTGATATCGATGAACGGTTTTCGTCCTGTACCTGTAGTGTACTGCAAATTTAGGTTTTAACTCCAGAGTGTGGCTGGCCCGCAGTGACGTAGTCGTGGACACGGATAAAGAAGTCGATTGGTCCTTACTTGTTTCAGCCGGGATAATGCAGCAAATTCTACTGAGCGAATAAAGAGACTGTATAATTTCGACGTGGCGATACGCAGACCGGGCTTATGAGGGCGTTCCATAGCCGCTGATTTGTTCCTGCACAATCGACCTATCGGCATCGGTGGCATTGAGCCACCACACGAACTTCCTCCAGCCTTTGTCGCATCTCCATCTTCATATGGCCCAGTTCTGACTCCACCTGCACACGGAGCTTACGAATCTCTTGCTCGAACTCTCTCCGAATCTCCACGTCCATTTCCCTGAGAGCCTTGACCGTTTCCTCTCGGAAAGCATTCAACTCAGCCCGGTAGCGTCGAATTTGTTCCCCGGGTTCTTCGATAGTGATCTCGTTGATATGCCCCGACTGGATCTGGGGGGGGATGGGCAAGATATTTGTGACGCATCGAATAATATCGTGCGCGGACTGGGCGGTATTGTGGTGACGGACGAGTTTGGTACCTTTGTCGAGGACCAGCTTGAAGAAGTTCGTCATGAGCTCCCTCTCACGAGCTTCCTCGACGTCCTTTGAGGCCTCGCCCCATATGTTAGCTACGATAACGACACTCTTTAGCGTCGAGTCTTCGCATAACCTGCAGAACATCCTGAAGTTGCGTGAAGGAATCCCGACTAGTCACACGTCGGAAATGCGATGAAGGTATGTGATCCCCCAAAACTCATGTGGTGATTGTATCTAATCAAACATTGAGTCGACAGGATGGGCCAACCAAAAGCTGTACCCACGTCGTCACCTGGAATGCCGCAATCATTTTCAAGACATCAGTATCACTCAGGGTGGCATCGTCGAAGCCAGGTGTATCAATGAGAACTACTCGTTTTCTGTCGAGGACGAACTCATTAGAGGGTTGGACTTGAGTGATGGCTGGCTCGAAGTCTACTCCAGTGTGAAGACCAGAACCGCTAGCCATCTTGACAAACTAAGGATAGCAGATCTCGATCAGTTCCCATACAAAGGATTTATCCGTAAACCCCTACAGAAGTCTTGCCACTCCCTTTCGCGCCCATGACACTGCGGTTATCCTCAGCTCAGGTATCAATCAAGCCTGTTTGCCACATATGCAATGAGCGTAGGTTCCTGTTCGCTGGAAACCTCTCCAGCCCTACATGAAAGACAACAGTGATTCAGCGGATTTTTTATAGGAACGGGCACCTAGGAAGTTCTGCTGTTTGAGGACATTTTCTAGTACAGATGCTAACGCAGTCGCGTCTGCGAGCTCAGGAATGGGGAGAAAAGTGTGGCTTGGTCCCCGCCTTATTCGTTAGCCTCATTATATGCCAGTCGTGGAAGGCGAGGGTCATTTGAGGCTGATCGAAGTTACGTATCTATCACCTCGCTGTACAGATGCGCGCACCTCGATTTATTCCTCGGCACAACGGAAAGGGAAACCCCGGGTAAAGGATAGAAAGAGAGACAGCTAGGTGATTTAGTTTGAGATAACTGAACAGAGTCGGCGAAAAGAATCAAGTATCCAGCGGCGTGGTGATGGTGATGAACGATACACCATTTATCGCTGTAATTCCAGGTTGTGACTTCTGGGTGAGGCTCGTCGGGCAAGTCGTAGGTGCAGATCAAGAAGTGACGGCAATCGATCGCGGCTACATTTTGCTGTACATCTACAAGATAAAAAGTTGACCGAGTACAGGGTAGATGAATCCCGGCTACAAAAATGCGGTATTGTTCTAAGCTCTGGGATAGTACGCGGCCACATCCTCACCAAAACTTCTCAACTTCACAACGCCAACTCTCCTGAACCTCCGCATGAAGTTCATTCCAGCATCATTCCTCCTGGGAGTCCAATCTGGTTGTGTGAGAAAATCGAAGGAGGCGGTGACTTCTCTTGTTGCTTGTTGTGCAAGACGACACAGCTGGTCGTCAACGGGCCCCCATCCGGCTGGGCTCATGGTAATGTCTATGTCTTGATCGAGTACCGTCCGAGTGAAGATGAACGAAACTTCCGAGAGCTTTGGGGCGGACGCGATAGAGGACAGCACTAGGGCCACATAATCTCGCGGTGCCACCAACGCGGCAAGGGTGAAACAAACGGTTTGAAGCTCAGGATAATCTTGGGTGGTCAGGGGAGTCTCGTACCCACCCCTGCGGGGAACGTCGTCTGTTTCTCCACATTGAGAATCGATAGTGGCTATGCGGAGATTGAGAAAGTTACCTCTGATTTGTAAAGTTGTGAGCGTCGACGAGCAAGCACGCACAAGCGGGTGTATCTTCCTGACGTCCACGGTGTCGTAGAAATAGAGTGTACGAAATTGAACCGGCAACTTCAGAAGGAAGGGAACACACGTGTCATGGGTTTCAACGCCAACCAGGGTCAACTTACCCTGTGTCCGTGGACATGCGGGTATGTTATCGGAGGGGGGTTGTGGTAGGTCCAAACCTACGATCGAAAGATTGTCGAGGTTCGGGAAGGATGAAAGGATTAAATAAAACTCCTTGGGGTCAATAGATACCCTGTTCAAGGAGAGTGACAGAAGGATGTTCCCAAAATTCCGCTTCAGCACGGTGACACCATTGTCAAATTGTAACTGAGCGTTGGCGATAATGAGGGATTTGAGGCGAGGTAGAACCACGTCGACATTACGGAAGTAAACCACCCACGCCTGCACGGCGGTAGAGCCCAAGGTGAGGGTATGAGTGCGTTCCACAAATGTTGAACCTTTGGTCAATAGTCCGGTACGCCACGAGTCGAGCCGCCGTCGGTCAATAAACCAACAGTGTCCGCTTCCCCACATCCTCCAGTGGGACCGTTCCACCCAACGGCGTCCGACGAGCGAACAAGTCTTGAGGTCGACATAGTCGACGTGGTCGATGACCTTGTCAACGAGTTCTTGGGGAAATCTTTCCATCACCTTGCCGAGAGTTTGAGGTTGGAAAGCGCCACTGTGTGGTGGTCACAGTGAAACCCCGTCAGCACAACCACGCGTCCTGCGATCTATCTCCGGTTCGGGCGCTTGGTACTGTAGCGCAGGATGGCCTCGTTGGACTAACTTCAAAAGGTAGGTGTTACACTAGATGACAGGGAGAGAGAAAAAAAGAAGAATGCGGCTCTGACAGTACAATTGTCTACATAACGAGGCACCCGCCAAAAGGACGATTATCCCACTGATGCTGCAGCTGGTTAATTCGCTCCTGCATCTGCCTCATCTCCTCCTCCATCCTCTTCTGATAATTTGACGCCATGTTCTCTGATTCCATCCTCGCCTTGTTCACCTGTTCTTGGAGCTTTTGTCTCTCCTCCTCCAACTCCTGCCTCGCCTCCTCGTCCTTGTCCTTGAGCGCTTTCAACATATCCTCTTGCACGGTCTTCAGCTCGGCCTGGTGGCGTCGAATCTGTTCTTTGAGCTCTTTGTTGATGGCTTCGCCAGCGGCAGTATCGGTGATGTCCTTGTGGTCATCAACAAGCTCGCGCTGGATCTGGAGAACCATGGGATGGTTCTTCATGATACCCCGGATGATGTTGCGTGCAGATTCGGCGGTGTTGTGGTGTCGGGCCAGCTGGGCGCCTTTGTCGAGAACCGGCTTGAAAAACTTGGTGGTGAGTTCCCTTTCGCGATCTTCCCCGACATCCTTTGTAACCATCCCCCACATGTTGGTGACGAGGATGACATTTTTGAGCGTCGAGTCTCCGCAAAGCTCGCGGAACATTTTGAAGTTGCGTTTTGCAATCCCGGTAAAACGCAAGTCCGAAATGCGGTGGATGTAAATGACCCCCGCGAGCTTTGACCCAGCCTTGTACCTGGCCAAGTATTGAATCAACAAGATTAGTAGCTGAACAACGTTACTCACGCTGTTGCAAGAAATGCCGCAATTAAATTCAAGATATCGGTGTCACTCTTGTCGGTGTCGTCAAAGCCAGGCGTATCAATGAGGATCACTGGCTGTCCATCGAGGGTGAATTCATTTGTGAGTTGGACTTCTGCAGTACACGATTCCAAGCCTGTCCCAATACGAAGGCTCGAACGGCTTGCCATGTTGACAAACTAAATTCCAGGTCAATTTACGGAGGAGCCAGCAGTTCGTCGTCCCTACCGAAGTCTTGCCACTTCCCGTCGCCCCCATGACGCTGTGTTGATATTCAGTCCCGAGCTTCATCAAGTATACTCTTTACGCACGCAATAGTGATGGGTAGGACGGGTTGCTGTTCTGGCTTCCACTTGATAGGAATCTGATGGACCCTACGCAAAGGGCGATGCACGATGATGGATCGGTATGCCTTTTCGGGAGTAGACACCGAGGCTCTACCTACCTGGAAGAATAAGGGGACCTTTTACGATCACAATGAGCTTTAAAATGGGACCCATCACCAGGAGGTACATACGGAGCTGGATTATGGGAGAACATGTTGAGTGATGGGATTTGGGGCTATGGCGACAGAGTATGGGAGACCGGAGGCGAAGGGGAGACTGTGGCTTCCCCCTCCCTCTAATCGCCTTTTATTCGTGTCGAGCACCAATCATGGCGGACACGAGGCATCCGATGGACACTGCCCGTGATTCTCCTCGGTCCCCGAAACAGCAAAGAAATGAATTCGAATGATAACGGCAGTGACCAGTGAGGGAGAACGTTTGTCGAGATATTATAAGGAAAACTGTGGCGTGATGGAAAGCATGGATTCGTTTTGACAATTTCGGCCCGAGAGTTCCGTCCACATGTAGCTTCTGGGCAACTGTCCGGTAGTTGCCTTCCCGATGCAGTGGGAGTATTCGTATGACACAGATCCAGCATTCCAGTGAGGAGAGTGCGGTACATCGGAACTAGGTATGCGGTGGCCAAATATAGGAATTAAAGAGGCCGGCAAATACCGAATGTTCCCATAGAGGAATGCCTAGGTCTGCACCCAAAGACCCGAAGAAAACCCCATCCTGCATCCTTCCACGGGAGCTACTCATGAATTTGCCTGGCGCCCTGCTCCGAGTAAGAGTCGCCAACTCTTCCCATAAATCTCCAACCTTCCATTGCCCAAACTCAACGAACTATATTACTGAGAGGTTAAGATGTTTGGCCTTCCCCTGACGACAAATGTCGCAGTTTGGTTGGCAACAAAGCCACATCCTTCCTTCCGGTCGCCCGGTCAGTCACTTCTCAACCACCTACCATTCCAACAAAGACAAGCCCTGCAACCACCTGTTCACTTCTACGACGTCCAATTCAGTCCTCAAAGAAGGAGACCAGGTTTGTCACTCTTTCCCCTGGGGCTTGAATTTTTGCCGAATCAGGATGTGATGGGGCTCTTGCTAAACATGACCAAACAAGCCCCAAGAGAGAGGGGGTTTGCGATGTCGCCGATACGACAGTCCCGGTGTCGAACAGACAAGCAGCACAAAGAGTTCTCTGTAACAGATATTGTACGCATTAATGGACATTACTCGTAAACACCTAATCTGCTGCATGCTTGATTCTTTCAATGAATTCGTCCACCCTTGCAGCCTCAGCCTCCAATATAGCGTCGCGTTGGTGGTGGTGATCTGCAACGAGCTTGAAAATGCCATCACCGAGGAGTTTGATGATTTCGAAATACGAACGACTTGGATAGTGAGATTAAATGGCGAGATCGAGATAACGGTACCTTGGGGACTGGACACACCGATATTCTGCCGTCAGGATTGCCTGACGTTCCAATTCTTTTTTGAGCCTGACGTAGTTCTTATTGCAACGGAGTTCTCGGTCTGTCGCGTGTGCGACAGCATGAGAAATGATAGCCGCCATTGTGGGGCAGTGGTAACAGTTGTCGGTATGACCGGTTGCGCCATTAGACAAGGTGTCTGTGGTGTCTGCCTTAGGAGGTTGTCGTACGGTGACACTAGCACTGTCCTGAAGCCATTCGTCAAGATCATCCGTCTGTTTCTTGTAGACAACCTCAGCTCGCTCGCTCTCCTGACGAGCTTGCTCTTGCATCTGCCTCATCACCTCCTCCGCCCTCCTCTTCTCTTCCTGATAATTTGACACCACATGCTCCGATCCCATCCTCATCTTTTTCATCTGTTCTTGAAGCTTCCGTGTCTCCTCTTCCAACTCCCACATCGTCTCCTTGTCCTTCTCATTGCGTGCTTTCAACGTCTCCTCTTGTATAGCCTTCAGCTCGGCCTGGTGGCGTCGAATCTGTTCGTTGAACTCTTTGTTGATGGCCTTGCCGGCGACAGTATCTGTGATGTCCTTGTGGTCATCAACGAGTTCGCGCTGGATCTGGAGAGTGATGGGATGGTTCCTCATGATCCGTCGGATGATACCATGTGCAGATTCGGTGGTGTTGCGGTGTCGAGCCAGTTGGGCACCTTTGTCGAGAACCGGCTTGAAAAAGTTGGTGACAAGCTCCCTTTCGCGAGCTTCCCCGACATCCTTTGCAACCACCTCCCACATGTTGGTGACGAGGATGACGTTCTTGAGTGTCGAGTCTCCGCAAAGCTCGCGGAACATCTTGAGGCTGCGTTCTGCGATCCCAGTGAACCGCTTATCAGAAATGCGGTGGATGTAAATGACCCCTGCGAGTTTTGAGCCAGCCTCGTACCTAGCCAAGTATTGAATCAACAGGGTTAACAGTCGGATAATGCCACTCACGTTGTTGCAAGAAACGCTGCAATCAAATTCAAGATCTCGGTGTCACTCTTGCTAGTGTAGTCAAAACCAGGCGTGTCAATGAGGATCACCAGCTGTCCATCAAGGGTGAATTCATCTGCAGGTTGAACTTCTGCAGTACACGATTCCAAGTCCATTCCAACGCGAAGGTTCGAATGGCTGGCCATATTGATAAACTGAATCGCAAGTCAATTTACGGAAGAGTCAGCGGGTCGTTATCCCTACCGAAGTCTTGCCAGTTCCCGTCTCCCCTACGACGCTGTGTTGACGCTCAATCCTGAGTTTCACCAAGTACATTCTTCACGCACGCGATAGTGATGGGTGTGGTAGGTTGCTGTTTTGGCTTCAACTTGGTGGAAACCCCATGGGCCCTACGTGAAGGGCGATGCATGATGATGGATCAATGTCTTTTTGGGAGTATACGCTAAGGTTCCGTCTACCTGGAGGGATGAGATGGCCTTTACGATCGCAATGAGCTTTAAAATGAGATCCATCGCGAGATACATACAGAGCTGGATTATGGGAGCATATGTCGGGTGATGGGATTTGGGGCTATGGCGACAGAATATGGGAGACCGGAGACGAAGAGGGGACTGTGGCCCCTCCCCTCCCTTTAATCGCCTCTTATCCGCGTTGAACACCGGTTGTGGCGGACACGAGGCATCCGATGAACACTGCCCGTAATTCACCTTGATTCCCGAAAAAACAAGAGAAATTCGAAAGATAACGATCAGTGACTAGTGAAGAAGATCGTTTCTCGGGATGCCATAAGAGAACTCGTGTGGCGTGGTGGAAGGCAGGAATTCGTTCTGATGATCTCAGCTCGAGAGTCCCGCCGACATGTAGTTTCTGGGTAACTGTTTAGTAGTTCAACGTCCTTAGTTCCACACATGGCCAGAAAGGTCTTGATTGAAATTCTTGATGGCAGTGCCTGCGAACCTCGCATCCGATATTCGATCCACGTAAATAATCTAGTTCTTGGGGAAATCTTTCCATCGCCTTCCTGTCAAGAGTTTGAGGTTGAGAAGTGCTACGTGGGGGTCATAGTGAAACCCTGCCAGCACCGAATAAAGGCTACGTATCCCGCGATCCACCCCCAGTTCGTGCGCTCGGTCTCAGAATGGCCTCGTTGGACTGACTTCAAGCGGTAGTGAGACCAATGTGTTACACTATATGACAGGAAGAAACAAAGAATACAACTCCAATAGTGCAGTCGCCTACATAAGGAAGCAACTACTTTCTTGAGGACGATTGTTCTGATATCGCAGCTGGTCAATTAGCTCCTGCATCATCCTCTTCTCGGCATTGCTACTCTCCTGAAGCCGTCTGTTGAGATCGTCAAGTTCCTGCTTGTGGGCGGCATCGACTTGTTCCCTCTGCTCCAAGTCGTAGATTCGCCGCTGCATCGCCTCCTTCTCAACAGCAGCACTGTCTCGAAGCTGTTTGATGAGATCCTCCACCTGCTCGTTATGGACAGCATTAGCTTGTTCCATCTGCTCACGAGCTTCCCTTCGCATCCCCTCCACCACCTTCTCCAGCCTCTCCTTCTCTGCCTGATAGTTTGATGCCATATTGGCTGAATCCATCTTTATCTTGTCCATCTGCGCTTGAAGCCTTAGTCTCTCGTCCTCCAACTCCCGCTTCGTCTTTTCGTCCTGCTTCTTGAGCGCCGACATCTCCTTTTGTACGGCCTCCAGCTTGGCCTGGTGGCGTCGAATTTGCTCGTTGATCTCTTTGTTGATGACCTCGCCAGCGGAGGTATCGGTGATACCCTTGCCTTCGTCAACAAGCTCGCGCTGGATCTGGAGAGTGATGGGATGGTTCTTCAAGATGCGTCGGATGATATCGTGTGCGGATTCGACGGTGTTGTGGTGCCGGACTAGTTGGGCGCCTTCGTCGAGAACCGGCTTGAAAAACTTGGTGGTGAGCCCCCTTTCACGAGCTTCCCCAGCAGCCTTCGTGACCATCCCCCACATGTTAGTGACGAGGATGACATTTTTGAGCGTCGAATCTCCGCAAAGCTCGCGGAACATCCTGAAGTTGCGTCCTGTAATCCCGGTAAAACGCAAATCCGAAATGCGGTGGATGTAAATGACCCCCGCGAGCTTTGACCCGGCCTTGTACCTACCCAGGTATTGAATCGACAGGATCGGTAGTTGAATGGTGCTACTCACGTTATTGCAAGATACGCCGCAATTAAACTCAAGATCTCGGTGTCACTCTTGTTGGTGTCGTCAAATCCAGGCGTATCAATGAGGGTCACCGGCTGTCCATCGAGGGTGAATGAATTTGCGAGTTGAACTTCTGAGGTACACGATTCCAAGTCTGTCCCAACACGAAGGTTCGAACCGCTGGCCATGTTGAGAAACTAAATCGCAGGTCAATTTACGGAAGAATTAGCAGTCCATCGTCCCTACCGAAGTCTTGCCACTTCCCGTCGCCCCCATGACGCTGTGTTGATAATCAGTCCCGAGCTTCGTCAAGTACACTCTTCACGCACGCAATAGTGACGGGTGGGATAGTTTGCTGCTCTGGCTTCGGCTCGGTGGGAACCTCATGGACCCTATGCGAAGGATGACGGTGGATCAATACATCTTTTCAGAAGTATACACCAAGATTTCATCTACCCGGAGGAATAAGAAGGCCTTGGTGATCACAGTGAGCTTTAAAATGGGATCCATCACGAGGAGATATGGCGTACAGAGCTGGGTCGTCGGGGTGCATGTTGGACGATAGGATTTGAGGCTATGACAGCGGAGTATGGGAGATCAAAGACGATGGGGAGATTATGGCTCCTACCCCTCCCTCTAACCACTTTTTATTCGCGTCGAACGCTGGTCGTGGCATACATGAGACATCCGGTGGACGCCGTCCATGATCGATGATCCTCGATCTTCGAACAGCAAAAAGGGAAACTTCAGAGATAATGATTGGTGAAGAGGATCATGCCACAAGAGAACTAGTGTGGCACGGTGGAAGACATGAATTCGTTTCGGTCATTTCCGCTCGAGAGTTCCGCTGAAATGTAACTTCCGGGTAACTTTTCGGTAGTTCAACGCCTTTGCCATGCAGCTGGAGCATTTATATGCCCTAGACCCAGTATTCCAGTCAGGAGAGTGCGGTACATCGGAACTAGGTATGCGGCGGCCAACTAAAGAGAGAATCGAATAGGTTGGCAAATATCGAACGTTTCCATAGAAGAAAACCTGCGCCCAAAAGGGTGAAGAAAATACCACCCTGCACCCCCTCACGGAAGCTACTCATGGCTTTGCCTGGCGCCCCGCTCCGAGTCAGAGTCACCAACTCTTCCCGTAAATTCAAGACCTCCTGCTGCAGTTCCTGTCGAGTTTCCCCATCGTCCGCCTCAATCTGGTTCAGCATTTCATGGAGTTCCTGGAGCTGTCCCAGACGTCTTGCAACTTGCGCGTCAAGTTCCCTCAAAAGTCCCTTTCCAGCCGCCGTCTCGCCAATCCGTTTCGACTGATAGATGATCTCTTCTTGAATTTGGAGGGTAACCCGTTGTTTGCTCAAGACATCCCGGATGATGTCATGAGCGGACTCGGTGGTGTCGTTATGGCGAAGGAGCAGCGCCCCGTTCTCAAGAGCAGGCTTGAAGAAATTGCTGACCAACTCCTGTTCCCGGGAGACACCGACTTCCGGAGTGACCTTTCCCCACATATTCGTCACGATAACGACGTTTTGAAGCGCCTTGGTTCCACACATTGCCAGAAGGGTCTTGAAATTCTTGATGGCAGTGCCTGAGAACCTCACATCTGATATTCGATGGACGTAGATAATCCCACCAAGACGTTCCCCCTGTTCGCACCTGGGGGTAGACGGTCAGGATCTACGGCTTTCGTGTTGTATAAACGGGTGACTTGCCATGCAGCCAGCGATTGCGCGATGGAGTCCAAGATATCCATATCACTCTTGGACGTGTCCTGGAACCCAGGTGTATCGATCAACACAACTGGGTGACCGTCCACTGTGAATTGTTCAGAAGCCTGAACCTCCTCCGTACAAGACTTCAGATTGGTACCGACGTCAAGCGTGGATTTGCTCGCGAGATTGATGAACTGATCTGGTTGAGGACAGAAGAACACGATGGCTGGCACCCTCACCGATGTTTTCCCGCTTCCGGTAGTTCCCATCACCCTAAGAGACTTGTTATTATTTCGGCGGTGGACAAGGCCAGGTGAACACCCACACTATGATGGATGGTGAGGGATCTTCGTGATAACCGCCGGTGACAAACATGATGGTCTTTGCGGAACGTTCGAGGTAGTCTGGTGGACTTTATAGTGAGGTGATGGTAAGGTGACCACAGTGCGTATCACTTGTCATGTCGGAAACGAACAGTGAAAAGTCGAGCTCACGTTGCCGGGAGCAGATGAGAGCGGGTAGTTTCGTGACAAGACCGAGGGTAAACACATTGGCTATGCTGTGTGCATGGGGGACATCGCGGAAGTTACCGGCCAATCCAAGACACCATGATAACCCCCTTCTAATAATCGAATCAAGGTCTGTCCGGAGATGCAGTTCCCTAACAAGTAAATACCATGAACTAATAACCCCAGATACAGGGGACGCATGGATAGTAGGGTAGAGCGCTGATCCCACCCATTGGAGGTCGCATTCTATTTTGCCTCATCAGTGCTTTCCACTGGTCTGGGCCAACTGACCCCCACCACGCAGGCCTTATCATGATGAGCATGGCCCTGAGTGCCAAGCTGCAATAAGAACGTTCCGGACAGCCGAGTTTGACGAGTGTAATATCACCTAGCAGGTTCTATACTCGCATCGTCCTTTATAGGATCTGGGAAACGAAGTTGTGGCCTTTGGATTTTGGAACCGGATGGATGACCGGGAACGCGTGGATGGAGGTCGTCGATGTGCAGTGGAACGAGCGTTGAAAGTGTGGGAATTTACCATCACCCTCTCAGGCCGACTTCAGGCTCTAACGATCGACTTGCCCGGACTGCAAATTTCTTCAAGTTCGTTTGAGCTGGTCAGCCACAAGGGGATGCCGGATCCTTTCTTCGCCACAGGTTCGAAAAAGCGAAAACGACTTTCATCCTCTACCTCTGCCTTCGTCTCACGAAAGAAGCCGGCGACTACTAATGGGAAACCGAAGTCAAAGAAACCTTCTTCCAGGGTTCAACAGCCGAAAAAGCGAATCGCGCGCGATGAAGAATTATCTGACGCGACGGGAGATGACCATGACATGGGGGGTGTAGACGATATGGACTTGAGAGCTTCGGATGAAGACCCCTACCAGAGCGGATCTGAAAACGAGAACGAGACTCCGGCGGAGAAACGGTTAAGGCTCGCTCAGATGTATCTCGAGGGGGTCAAGACCAGTTTGGCGGCGGGGGAGTACGATGCGGCAGAGATCGACAAGGAGTTGATTTCTGCGAGGTTGAAGCAGGACGTTTTGGAACATTCTGGGAAGATTCATTTATTCGTTGCGGATTCGGTGTGTTGTCATTAATCCTCCTCCGTGTCCTTATTTGCTGAATGGAAGCAGTATGACTTCGAGATACTACCAATATCTTTGCGTACGCGTGGCCACAGGTTTACTGTCACAACGGCGGTTGCGTCCGAGGACGGCAAATTCCTCTACACCGCCGGCAAAGAAGGGTCGATCATCAAGTGGGACTTGCACACTGGGAAAAAACTATTTACCACATACAAGAAGAGGTCCGTAAAGGGGAAGCAGAAGGTAGACCCTGACGGCCACACCGATGAAATCTGGACCCTTGCGTTGAGTTCAGATGGAAAGTACTTGGCCAGTGGAGGGAAGGACCGCGTCATTGGTGTCTGGGATGTAGAGAACACAGACGGAATCTCTTGGGTCAAGGGATTCACTGGACACCGGGACTCTATCAGCGTGAGCGCACCCACATTCAGACTCGACAGGTCTACTAACCTATTTGTAGTGTCTCGCATTCCGTAAATCATCGCAACAGCTATTCAGCGGTTCGTACGATCGGACAGTGAAGCTTTTCGACCTCTCGGTTATGGGTTATGTCGAGACACTTTTCGGTCATCAAGATTTCGTCATGTCGATCGACTCGCTTCGAGGGGAGACCGCCGTCACATGTGGTGGACGGGATCGGACAGTGCGATACTGGAAGATCGTTGACGAAACACAACTCGTGTTCCGTGGTGGGGGTCTGAGCAAACTACGCGATCTACTAGAGGGTGGAGCATTCGAGGGGATGGATGACGAGAGCGAGAAGCCGAGAGAAAAGGAGCAGAAGACGTACGTTGAAGGGAGCATGGAGGTTGTCTGTATGATTGACGAGACCACCTTCCTGAGTGGAGGTGACAGTGGGTGCGCTTTTTATCTATACTCTTCGTATGCTCTCCCCACTAAGCCCCCGCAGGTCGATATCTCTCTGGTCAATGCAGAAGAAAAAACCAATATATGTCCAAGCGCTCGCACATGGTCTTCACGAGACCATGTCTGAGGAACGAGGAACGATAACGTCTCCTCGGTGGATAACTGCAATTGGATCGTTACGCTACTCCGATCTTTTTGCGTCAGGTAAGACCATTACTACTTGCACCGGTTTACGCGGAACCGTTCTCACTGCGGTCCAGGTTCATGGGATGGCCAGATTAAGTTGTGGAAGTTGGACCAAAAATTAAAGTCATTCTCGCTGGTTGGGTGTGTGAACGCTCCAGGCGTTATTAATTCGATCCAGCTCCTGTCCGTGCCGAAAGGCATCACCTACTCGTGGGGAGAAACGAAGAAAGGTTCTGTGTTGCTCGTCGCTGGGGTCGGGCAGGAGGCGAGAATGGGACGGTGGATCGTCATCAAAGGATCTGGTAGCTTTAACGGCTCGCTCTCATTCATTTTCTTACCACGGACATGACCCTCTTCCATACCGTACATTCATTCTGTTCCCTCCCTACACCCGCATAATTTCTTTCATTCGCTACCTCTGCGAAGGTCAGAACCGAGGTCCAGGCGGATGTAATACTACGTAAAGGCCGCTTAAATTGTGGGTTTGACCCGACCTCGACCTTCGAGTTCCGCTGTCTAGGCTATCGGAGCGCACCGCTAAGCCTGAAGCTGAAGGCTAGCCACGCAAAAAATGATCTGCAAGAGATTTATCTCCAGCCGCCATCGATTACAGACTTCGGTCAACAACCATCTCCGTCGACTTTCAACGTCGTCAACTTCTACAACCATGCTCACCGTCGATGATCTCAACCCTGCCATTCTCAACGTCCAGTACGCCGTCCGCGGTGAGCTAGCGATCAAAGCCGAAGAGTTTCGCGAGGCGTTGAAAGATCCGAATGCCTCGTCGTTGTTGCCGTTCTCCAAGGTCGTGTCGTCCAACATCGGGAACCCTCAGCAAAAGGGTCTCGATCAACCACCCATCACCTTTGTCAGACAGGTTCGCCTTTCCCTCCCTGTTCTCGATCCGCTGTGATTTACGCAGCTCGACGTTGCAGGTTGCAGCATTGACCGAGTACCCTGAACTGATTAGCACCGCGAAAGATGCTTTCCCCGCAGACGTTATCGAGCGTGCTCAAGAGCTGCTCGCCGAGATTGGTTCCATTGGCGCGTACTCCCACTCCCAGGGTGTCTCCTTCATCAGAAAATCCGTCGCAAGGTTCATCGAAGGTGTGAAAACCCGCGAAGGTTTACGCAGAGCACAACTGACTCGACATCAGAACGCGATGGTTACCCTTCCAATCCGAATCACATATTCCTGACCGCCGGTGCATCATTCGGTGTTACCCTCTTAATCCAGATGTTGATCAAACCCGTAACGCCGAATAACCCGAGTCCATCCGGAATCTTGATCCCCATCCCTCAATACCCACTTTATACCGCCACCTTGGCCCAATTCTCCGGTACACCTCTGCCCTACTACCTTGATGAACCCAAAGGCTGGTCCACTTCCCCTGCTGAGGTCAAGGCTGCCTTGGCCGAGGCCAAAAAGAAAGGCGTCACCCCCAAGGCACTGGTTATCATCAACCCGGGCAATCCTACCGGTGCCTTGCTAGATGAGAAAACACAAGAGGAACTCGTAAAGCTCTGCGAGGAGCATAATCTCGTTCTCCTAGCCGATGAAGTATACCAGAGTAACTTGCATCGAGCACAAGAGGCCCCCTTCACCTCTTTCAAGAAGATCGTACGGAGGATGAACAGTCCCGTTGGGCTCGTCTCATACCACTCCACTTCCAAGGGTGTCACAGGAGAGTGCGGAAGGCGAGGTGGATATTTCGAGTGTACAAACTTCCCAGATGAGATCATCGCACTCATCTACAAAATGGTATGAACAAACGACTAACACCACATCGTATGATAGCTGACCGTCATTGCACTTAGGTCTCAGTTGTACTTTGTCCACCACTCTCCGGTCAGATCGGTGTCGACACTATGGTCCGACCACCGAAACCTGGCTCTCCTTCCTACGATCTTTGGAAAAAGGAAACCGACGCGACACACGCAGCCCTCGCCTCCCGTACACAAACGATGGCTAAACGACTAAACGCACTCCCTGGAGTTTCTTGCGTCGAGTCTCCTGGCGCTTTATATCTTTTCCCTTCGCTCTACCTTCCTGAAAAGGTGATTGAAGAGGCAAAAAAGCAGGGGAAGAAAGCCGATGAGTTATACGCGATGGATTTGCTCAAAGCGACCGGAATTTGTGTCGTCCCTGGATCCGGATTTGGACAGAGGGAGGGGGAAGCTCACTACCGGTTAACGTGCTTGTGTCCTGGTGTTGAAGAATATATCAGCGCCCTAGAGAACTTCCATCTCTCGTTCATGAAGAAGTATGAGTAAACCTTGCAGCCCTAGCAAAGTCTTCTGTATAGTACATCGTACTTCGGTCTTTACGAGTATAGAAGATTCCATCCCAACTTAATCCAAAGAGCTTAGGATGGTGCATGGGGGAGATCATGGGAGCATAATGTACGCGTACGGTCCGGTGAAAGGAGATTGGATACAGAACCTCGTTTGGTAAGGGTGCAGGTCCTTGACCATTCTTGGCATTGCAAAGTTACTGGACAGGCTCGAAAACTGTGGGATAGTGTGTCTGCGTGTTTAACATGCTACCGGAGGAATTGAGCCTACCCCGCACCCACCATAGACGCCTGCCCATTGTGCACTGTCTGAACCACATCAGTACTTTTGTTTGACGTTCAACTCCATATCGAATGTCCCTCGAGCTGACAACCGACCACCACTTTCCCAGCGCACTCAGCGTGTCCTTGAGATTCTTCACCTACCACTTTTCCCCATTCATCGTGAAGATCTTGTTCGGGTCTTCCCTTTGTTCGGTCTGACGAACCTCTTTCGCCCTGCCGGTCGTCTGTACTTCACGGAAGGGTAACACACGTCCATGAGATCGTCAGTTTCCTGCTGGTGTATTTCCCTGGATTGCGTTTCGATAGAAGGCCATCAGAAAATGAGGCGTCTTCTTATTTACTTATCATTTGATCTTATTCTTGACAAGTCCCCGCCATTTAGATTCTTCTAAAACGTCAAAATTCGGACTTGGATTATAGAATGAGGATAAGTGTTCTCCATGTTTCCTGATGCAATGAAGACATCTAGGAGGCCAGGGGCCAACCTAACCCGAAGAATTCGGAGGCCCAGTAAAGGAGGCTTACGCAGTGCCAATCGGAGTCTCCGCGGAGAACGTGCAGCGCGAGTATGTCAGGGATCACGGGGTATGGACCTGAAGCGGTGGATGAGACGAGCTCCTAGAATTTGTTACGAGTAAAGAGGTCGAGATTGGTTTTGAACGCCCTTTTTATCAAAGAGGACCGACAGGACAACCAGATCATTAGGGAGTTGTAGATTGTAGGCATCAAGTCAGTCGCATGCCGGCTGCAGGAACTACAGGCGGAGAAGCGAGACTAGCCAAAGAGCCCAAAACCGGGGAGAATGAAACAAGTTTCGGGAGTATCCTCGATGGCTCTTGTCTAAAGTTCCGCCTCTATGACAACGTTAGCTAAACCACTCACGGTGTAAATCAAGGGGCTAACACCCCCGTGATATACTTAGAGAAGTAGACATGCTTCCCCGGGGAACGGCAAGTCGGGCTTATGCTGAGGGTACTTGGTTCTGGTCAACCCGTAATCTGCATAGCCCGGAGGTGAATTTTCGGGTACCTCCTGCTTCTGCTCTGAATGGCCAACGCCATGTTCCGGTCCACCCGGTCCACCACCCACGCTCGCTTGAAGAACTTTCGAATATGAACTAGTTGAATCACCGCCAACTTCCCAGGCGCAGGTACCCAAAGCGTCAACCCCGCTAAGAGACCATCGGTTAATAGCGTATCCATGGACGACGAGCTTGCAATATTGCCTAGGAATGAAGCTACCAGAGCCGAGTGATGATTTGTTGTTGGTGTTCGAATCGGAGGGAGCGACGGGGAGGTACATGATGGATCAAGCGGTTGGGTGAGAGTCACAACGAAAAATGAAAAAAAAAACCTCTGCCCGCATTTTGACAAGGACCAACGAACACTAGCCAAGGCGAGAGTGGAGTATGGTCGAGGGAGCCACCTCGAAGCCTATTGCATATGTGGTGATAGCCAGCATCAATGATTCTGAGCGGCGGACGGCTTCCTTCAGTTTGGTGCGGCAGTCCCCTCTGCCTTGTAACGCCAAAACCTGGTGATCGTGTGTACTAAGGAGATAGTAGGATCAGGTGTTGAGTGGCGTAGCAAAGCAACGCAGTTGTCACAAATCTTGTTTCATGCCCGTAATCGCGTCGATCCTGGTGGATTGACGCCGATCCAGAAGTATTCTGACTCGGTATGGAAGATCGACTTAAACAAGAAATGCGAATATTTAATGTGTGCAATCATGGTACTGTGCTGCTGAGGAAGGCGTAGTATGCTTACAAACAGGTGAAACGGGTGATTCTACCCGAACAGAGAGGAAAAACAAAACAGCATACAAAAGGGGCAATGAGGAACCAATAGACTCGGAAAGATGCAGAAACATAGGGACAGTCAGAAAATCGCGTATTACACGGAGAGAGAAAGGCAAACATGATAACAAAAGGAAAAAGTAGTTTGACTTGTTTCTGCGGTCCATCGATTCACGAGGAGAGGTAAAATGGTATGAACGTTTTCGTGTGCGGCGCATTTGTTGAAGTTGCTTGGAGGGGTGATTATACGCCCCAATTAAAGTCTCCTGCTGGGTTAACCCCAGGCACCATCTCTCCTTCAGAGGACCCGTCCGAGGAGATCCCGGGTTCGGTGAGAATCCAAGATTGATCGCCAACTGGAATATCCCACCCGCTGTCCAACCCGATAGGGGGAAGCGAATTCGTAGGGTTGATGGACATACCTGCAGCATCGTCTTCCCCACGCCATGCCCCACGGCAGTCACCGAGACACTCTCCAACACAAACGCAAAACCCTCGCTGGCACCCGCAGTTCCCTCCACAACAATTAGATAGTCCAGGTGGAGGCTGGGTGGGCCGACAAGGTATAGGAGTGTCAGGGTGGATTGTAGCTCCTTGTAGTGTGTTACCGTCAGCCGGCATCCCCTCAACGAGTTGGCGCAGCCATTCGTCCATGAATGATGAGGTTTGGGTGTCGAAGGAGCCCGGCGCTACAGTTTGCTGATCGGGATGGCCAAGTACAATAGGACACTCAACACACGATGTACAGAATCTGGGGTTCGCACATGCAGGGCTGCTGGACGCCCCCTGGTACGCCTGAAGGGCAGATGAACCACGGTGCTCAAAGCACCCCGAACACGAACAAGAATCACCACATGCACACAGTGAACGGATGGGGATAACAGGGTAGGCACTCCAATCAAAGCTTCCTTGGTTTCCTGGAGCCCTCGATATAGAGCTTGAGCCGACTTCCAGGAAAGGAGATACATCTGATTCTGAGTGGTCGCTTGAAGGGGTGTGGTGGGGATGATTCGCGTCATATGCGCGCTCGTATGGACTGTATAAGGACTCGGTACGCATGTGAGGACGCAGGCTTTGTTTTCCGCTTCCTGTGGATGAGGGGTTGTGGGCAGGACCGGCGCGGTTCGGAGGGACAGGGGAGGTGTTTAGATGAGGCTTGGGCAAGACACGACGATATTCATGACCTGTAGAGGGCTTTGCGGCAGTCGAGGGGTCGAGAGGAGGCTCTGGGCCTGTACTTCGTTTCGGCTTTCGGGCGGCAGCACAAGTACATCTTCCGCCGGAGTTGCAGGTACACGATCCAGCTTTCGGGTTAGCTGCGTTCACCATGAGATGAACGCTCTATGTGAAGGTCTAGTTTACGAACCGGCATGCTCTGAATCAGAACCATGTTCCGAGCTCAGAGTGACGATGGCGGTGAGGGTTTCAGGAATTCCGTTTGGAAACGAGGGATCCTGCGTTTTCTTGGAAGCTGCGAGGGCATGGGTTGAAGAGTTGGACAGTAGGAAATGTGTGGAGACACACCTGGACCAGATTCACCCTTTCCGGGACGCACGTCACCGCAGTTACACTTGATGTGAACCTGTTTGGTCTTGCGAAGTTCACGACAGTGCGAACATTGAGTAACCGGTCTCCCCTTCTTTTGTATCTCGAAGAGCGGTCGGTCTGTATGTTTGCAAGCGGAGGAGCGGTGACCCTTGATGCAGGTGTCGCTGGAGGGTGGTAAGCCGACGATGAACGCGGGATTTTTGCCATATGGCAGACATACCAGGAGTACTTTTTTCCTTCGATGACGATCTTTTAGGATAGAATAAGCTACGCGAAGGCACTCGGAGGATGCGGAGATTGCGTACCATTGTGTGGAGTTGCGCAGCACAGAGGGGATTTAAAGCAAGTTGAATTCCAGATAATATGGTATATCTCCGTCCGACACCTTCCTCCCCCAAAGCGGCACAAAAGCCACGAGACGGGGGAGCTTTTAGTTAATCGAAATACAATCCCAGACAGATATTAGCATGAGAGATCGAGAGGGAGGAAAGGGAGGGAAAAAGACAAGGAGAAAATGGAGAGGTAGCCACCACCGGTGCGCCTTATCAACTTGCTCCCACGTGACGATGACGCTACCCGGTCCGAATGTCCTCTCACGTGTAGATGAGCGACCTTCGCTATACGCTCGCTCCAATCCAATTCACGGCTATCCAGCGACGTTAAACAGGCTGTGCCGGTGCTATGTAAGTATATGTACAAAGGGTGATTCTGGGGTGGTCGTGATATCATCTGCTATCCCCAATTAATTCGCCACGCTCCAACAGCCAGACAGCTGGTCACCCTCGACTTCCGCTCCAGAATGGCCGAACGGTAGACACTTCCCCCGAGTCGATGCTCTTTTCGAGTCGTTGAATCAACCACGTTTGTGATGGCCTATTCTACCCCCCAGGCCTCAGGCTTCATTCATCCTTCCCGATCACTGCCTGAGCCCACGTTGCACGATGGACGCGCTGAATTCATCCAAGGGGGAAATTCCGCCACAAAACCTTGCTGGTAAGGATACTTTGTGTCTCCCCAAGGTACCGTTGTCTCTTCAAGATCACTTATGTGTCGTACGATGCCCGCCTGTTGCCGTCAACCAGGAAACTTATAACAGGAAACCCCTCAGATGCCTTCCCGACGCCCTCGGTGTTGAACCCCACCAACCTCGACCAGCTTCAAATGGACCAAGGCCAAGAGGTACACATGACAGACGACTAGTTGCTTGTCATCTCACTCCCGCTCCAGGCGTTTTTCCAAGCTGTGTGCAATCTAATCATCGTTGCTGCGAGGGGCAAATCTGTGGTAACGCAGTCGCTTGGCGAGTATAATCACCTCTGACTAGTGGCTGTCGGGCTAGGACGAGACATCCATCGTGGACACACCTGAAAATGTCATCCCAGGGGAGTATATTAACGGATGGAGCACCAATCGCAGCTCCAACTGCCCACATAGTTCAAGGCAAGTCCCTCCCTTTAATGATCACGTGGTAACATCTGATATTCGTGTAGTGTACTCGTGCCTGTACCGGATCAACCGTCTTTGGCGCTTGTCCGTTTCGATGGTCCGGAGATGAATCCGGTCAACTCCGGATGGTATGACCTCGTCACTCCACCTACTTGTCAGGGAAGCTTGGCTCTAGAAGACAAGCGAACAAAGGAGTGGCTATGCAGCGGCTGTCGCATGACCTTCAGGAGCAAGTACGAAGTCAAGCGTCACATTGATACTGCCGGGATGGAGGTCCGGTGCCGGTACTGCGATAAGGTGGTGAATGGCACCTTCTTCGTACTCAATCGACATGTTGAGGAGTCCTCTCGATGTCTACGCAAGTGGGAGGAACAGGGGTTTACGGGGAAACGAACGGTCGATGGCGCATTCCGTGCATGAAAGTAAGTGCAGCAGTCCTCGATTCGATGGCCCTCGGTGACGCCACACCTCTCTCCCTCCTTTCCAGAATTTGAGAGTGGTTGAGTCATTCGCGGGTGGACTTTCGACCGGTGCCTTGTGGACGAACCGCAGCTTCTCCATATACTATCCAGTGTATAGTGAAGTTGCGGGTCGTCCTCCAGGATAGTGGTCCTTTACCAATCCTACTTCTTGTGAACTTTCTTGTTGTCCTGCAGACGGACTGACGATAATCGTAGTCGGGAGGAGCATCATATACGAAACTTCGCGTACATAACGGACACTCTTCTTGTGGGAAGGAGCGGCTCACTCTGAGGGGCCAAACTCCAAGTCGATCAATAATCATAACGATCCTTTATCGCGTCTTCCACCGACACCCGTTCTCGCAACCTAGCTCGTCATCATGACCGTTCGGCTACCACAAGAGATGGTCGACTTAGTCGACTCGGTAATTGATTCGGTTTCTCATCTGTACAATGGAAAGTCTGAGGTGGATTTGCGGACATGTTCCTTGGTTGCTCGGTCTTATATTCACCGAGCCTAGCACCACCTGTTCCGCTCGACTATCCATCGCTTTCCTAGGGGTCGCTATCACCCCACAGCAGCTTGTGGAAACGGAGCTTTCAAACTATCCCAGGTGGACCAGCGCTTCATACTAGAACGCACCGACTCACAGGAGTCTCTGGATTTCACTCCTTGTCCCGGAACCCTGAACATCTACCTTTGCATATCGGGACACCTCCAAATTGAATCCCCGGGCCTCCCTCGCCTGTTCCTATCGTTCGCTTCATCCCTCAGAAAGTTGCCCGTCTGGTGTGCCGGTTACAACCATATATATGAACTCAACCTTTACACGTACATCACCCTCGCCAACACGTTTCCACGTCTAGGGAGATTCTCTTTACTAAACCTTCGCTTGTATTTTTTCCCAAGCTCTCGCCCAGATTCCTAACCCGCTCTTCGTTCACCGGAGAACTTCGGATCGCCATGTTCACGAATGAGGATCCTGCGTTCCTGTTATGCATCTCATGGAAACCTCGCGGCTCGGCCTCGGAATATCATACTAATCATCCAACCAATGAGCTTTGACGTAATTCTGTCCTTGTGTGGAAAATACTCCCAGTCCATGGAAATTGACTCTCACTCATACGACTGGGACCTAGTCCATACCTTTCTTAACTCACCGACTGGTCCCGGTGTCGGCTTCGTGCTAGTCCCTGGGAGATGCTTACTCGAATTATGTCTTGATAATCTTTCGTCTTGTTGTCATGACCCGAGGAGTTTCGACGACCAGACCTGGGACCCATTCACAGTCAACGTCCTGTTGGGCTATGCCAAGTGTGGCGTCGCCGAGGTCGCAGTGTTGCAGGGCCAAACCAGACAGTACAGGTTGCTAGAGAAGTTGAGGGGGGTTGGAACACCTGGCGGATGTTGAAGGTGTCCCAAAGGTCGTGTCACACTCTTGCTTGGTATCGCTGGATGAGACTTGGACATCAGACCGCACAGGTTCGGACACGTCCTCGATAGGAACTGGAGGCGGACCGCATGTCTTATTGCAAATAGTCGCCCGTCCGGCAATATAAAGGCATTACCTACCCCCATCAAAAACCCGCCCCACTTTGCCATTATCCCCCATCCTTCCATCCCTCTTCACCAGAGTTCTCCCTAGTAGGTCATACGTTGATTGCGCCAAAGTACTGATACCTGACCACGAATCTGCTTTGAACGCTCAGCTATGATGATTTCATCCAAGGCCTTCACGTCCCTAGTGATAGACGCACCGTGCGTGGATCCCAAGCAGCTCGAGACGCTCGTGACTCCCCAGAGCACGGAAGCCCTCGTTGCAGCAATTCACGAAGCCTTTCCGATTCTACGCCCTCGCGTGGATGATTTCGCCATGTATCTGGACCTGATCTCCGACGATGGCAGTAGCCAAAGGTGTGTCTCACCCCATCACTTCTGCTGCGCAAGCGCGTCTGAAACGGGTTCCCATCATGATAGCTCCAACTCTCCCTCATACTCTTATGATTATCCATTTTCTCCTCAACACGGCCACATTGATTGCGGTTCCCTATATTCCCCAACTACTTCTGCATCGTCTCCCAGCCTCTCCGCCGCACGCACCCCGATCGAAGCAACATGCGCTGGAGGATGGCCTATCAAGCAGAAGGGCGGTGGATACCGCTGCTCTAACTGCGACAAACCTTTTAAACGCCGCGACGACGCCAAACGACACATTGACTCTACGGGCATGCAGGTCGTGTGCAAGTATTGTGGGAGACCCTCCTCTGGGAGGCGCGACGGTCAACGCCGCCACCTGCTCGGGAACAAGAACTGTTTGAAAGCCTGGAACGCCGGCTTTAAGGCCGGACTGTTCACCGAACGCAGCGTGGAAGATGCCTACAATTAGGGCCACAACAAACGTCGACCTTTGGACGCACAAATATGGACGGAACGAACTATGATCCACGGGGTCATCCACCCTACCCGAAGCTGTATTGCTAGCGACGTTACGGTAACGCTTAACCGGGCCCACGTCGCTAGTGATACAGCTATTCAGTGTTGATACTCACTGTAACGTTGCTAGCAATACAGCTTCGGGTAGGATGGATGGACCTTGATAGTCTCAAAGTTTTCTTCGTACCAATAGTTTCTCCAGGTCTCACCTTTTTTATTTTTTCATTTTTTTCCTGTGCTATCTCCACGACGAATTCGTTCTCTATACTTTACAGAGGTGGTGTTGTATCTTGTGTTCTTACCTGTGTTTTTTCGCCGTCAATCCGAATCAAATATCTTTTTACCAAGTCCAATCAACTGCAGTCTCCGTCAAGTGGTGAAACTTGTACGAAGCGAATTACATAAACTTATAGCATGGTGGGGGTGGTCGTCGCTGCCGAATGTAACGTACGAAAACTGGAATAGCAATTCGTTGCGCTCAAGCACTTACACCCGGTCCAAAACACCGAGCAACAGACCCCCAACTACAGTCAACATCGGTGCATAACCCCAGTGGTTCCATTCCCCCTTTCCTTGGTTCCAACAGACGGCGCCATCAGCAAATGCGACACCACTTCCGGCGATAAGGATCCAGCCTAATGCCTTGCAGTTTCCAAAAAAAGCCGCAGAGTATATGGCCAAACCCATGAAAATGTCCCTCACTCCGTATATAATCATCAAGTTGTCGACGAGGTTCTTATCGGAAGCGGATTTGGGCGCTTCCCATTCGAAAAAGGTCAAGGCGTTGTCAGGCCGGAGAATAGCGTTGACACCGAACCCAACGAAGATGGTGGCGATCGCGCTGGCGGCGATTTGGAGGAAGGGTGAGTGGGAGATGGCCATGTTTTTTTTTTGAGCTACTTGGCTTGGTTAGTGGCTGCTCGGCACGATGAGTGAGCGCGTCTGCGTACCTCTTCTAAAGAATTGTAGGATATGCGGGGGTGGTCGTGGTTTTGGTCCAACCTCCGAATTGAAGAACCGTCTTGGTGACGGGGCCATTTAAGTATGGACGCGCACTGACGCGTTCCAACCCCCAATGCATAATGAGTCACGGGCGATCTTCGCTCGGGGCGGCCATGAATCCTTGGGTGGGCTATCAAGACCTTCCACGGACAAGTATCCCGGGTGTCAGAACCTTCGCGTCAGCATACAACTTCCCGGTATCGGAACTTTAATGGCTCGTATTAATACGAGGATTATCATTGCAGAGTTGTGGTTGCGAATGTGTAAAGGATTTAAAGGAAATCGAAGAATAATTCATTGCGGCCACCTGTTCCATCGCAGGACACTCGCGAAAAGGAAACCTGGTATCACGAGCGGGTGAACAAAGTGGATTCGAGCTGAACAACGTGTCTTGACTCGAGGGACTCACAAACACCAATTCCTCCCACTATCCTCTTGCCAAGTATTGACCCAGGGGCTTTCGGACGCGACATCTGGAGCGCGTAGAAGCCAACACCAGCGAGTGCACCAGTGCCAATGATTCTACACGTGATACACTCTTCCGGGACTGCTTGCCGCAGTACGGTGTTGTCCGTCGGTGATGTCGCTGGTGCCGTCGAAACTGCTGGTGAGGACATCGTCGTCGTCGCGCTCAACGATTGGGCAGATGGCGGCAAGTCTTACGGAACGTATTCGCTCGGCTCGGCTTCAAACCCAATCGAGATCGAAGGCGCCAGGTTCGGGCACCCCGCCCTTGCCAGGGTTTTCGCGTCAGTATTTTTCTTTCGTTGATTACCGCCGTCTCTCTTCCGGTAGGCGTTGTCGACTCCCCAGACGGGCGGAGAGACGCAGTTACTCACCATGTCGTCCTTCTCCGACCTCCCGACCGAGCTCACGACGGATATCCTCGCCACCGCGATACCCCAACACCCAAATCCGAGCCACATATTGGCGGTTAATAGGTGTTTTAACGATATCGGACAGTTCATCATCTACACTTCCCTTAGGTTCAAGAGCGAATCTCAGCTCGTCAGGTTCGCGCTCAAGCGACGTTTCCATACCCACCATAACTACCACCATTACCATAGTCACAAGAATAAACCTCAGGAGGACAACGGCGCTCCTACTATCGCTACAAGCACTACGTTTCCTGGAGGTGCCGGTACGGTGTGCGATAATGAGACCACGGATGCTTCGGTGAAGAAGTTACTGCCACACTCTCCGCATTCCATAAGCGTGCGCATCCCCGGAGGTCAAGGGAGCGGCGTCCTTTTTGAGGGCATCAAACACGTCTTTGGGCTCTGCGCCGGGGCCGTAGGGACAGGCATTTTGGTATTAGACAGCCTAGAGTTCTGCCTACGTTCCCACACAAGTGACCCCGCGCCGTGGAAGATTGGTGAGGCATTGAACCTAGTCAAGTGGGTTCCCTCCTTTTCAGGTGTATGTGGGTCCGGTAACCTAACACCAAATTCGCTTCGCCAGTCCACGTAAATTCGTGTGGACAGGACCGGACCCTCCACACCACTTCCCTACAGTGGTTCGTCATTCACTCACCCGTGTGCCCGCATTACTGCAACCCAGGATACTGACGTCGTATAGATTGTACCTTACGCAACTTACCATCTCTTCCAATCCATCAAAGCTTGGTCGAACCTCCGATCCCTCACCCTCACCAACATCTCCTTTCCCTCCCGCAGCACCCTCGTTCCCGTTCGTTCATCGGAGGTGGGCCTCGTTATCTGTATCATAGGGAACGCGGATGAAGCTCCTTTCTTACCTCTCGAAACGTTGACAAACTTGAGAAGTGTGTACATCGGTCAAGCGACCCTCGTTCCCGTGCGGAGTATCGCCATCTTAGCCCTCGCCCGACCGAAAGCGAAACACTCAATATGCAAGCGAAAAGGGAAAGACATTTGGTACCATGAACAAGAGGTGGAGGGGAGGGACAGCGGGCTTAGAGAGATAAGGCTCGTCGACGCTTACAAAGAGAGTATCTGGCAAGAACGGATCCATAGGAAGGATCTGGAAGCCGTGGCTATGGAAGTCGTTTCTTCTGATGTCTCCGCAGACCCTTGGTACCATACACCCACGGGGGAAATTGACTCGGAAGCGGTCTTGGGGAGGATCAGGGAGATCATCTCATGTGAGGCGTTGACTGAACACATTATGGGTGGTGACAGGGCTGAGGGTATGACGACGTTAGTTTGAAAGGAAGAACGTGCGATGACGTTGGAGCTTGGAGGAGGAATGGAACCGAAACTGAAGGCGAAGGTCGAGAATTTTACAACTCCTAATCTATGTGCATACGAAGACCATCTGATCGGATGATGTTTCTCGAGATCTATTCCCTCCCCATACGGGCTGAATTGTGGCCTGGGTACCCCTCACCTTCCTCACCTTCCTATCTTTCCCTCCTCATTCTTTTTTTTTTTTTGTTTGTTGCCGGTTTACGTGTAAGTCGTTAGCGCCATAGATCCGGTCGATTCCACACACTTGTATGTATGACCCAGGAGGTAGTGTCACTGTTCTCGGTAATGCATTAACGAGGGAAAAGTGTCTCATAGTGTAAAACGTGGCGTGGGATCCTACTCGTCGAAAATAAAACAATCCTAGAGCATCAATAAAAGATAGCAATGAAGAACGTAATAGATGAGCACGAGGACATGAGCACAACCCAAACCCAGGACCGATGATACCGAGAAAAGAGATATTCGTGTTAGATGAACGTTAACCCCAAGGTTGTTGTTGGACAGGAAACCCTGCATTCTGCCAACCTGGTGACTGAGCTGTGGCGAACGAAGTGCCAGGCTGCATCATCCGACCGAACGGATTGGTCGGTGACACGCCAAACGTCTGTTGGTGTTGCGGTATGTACCCGGTCGGTTGCACCTGTTGGAGTTGTTGCTGTTGCATCGCGTAGAATGGGTTTCCAGCCGCATTCGGGGTAAGCTGCTGAAAACCTTGCATTTGCCCGGGGAAAGTCGCAGACAGCATATCAACACCCGGTTGCTGGAGTTGCTGGGTTGGGAAGCTTTGGGTTTGTTGGGGAAGGAACGTCTGATTGGGAAATGCAGCAGCGGAGAACGGTTGTTGAAGGCTGGTCATGCTGTTCAGCCCCGTCCCGAGCGTTATGCCAGTGTTGAATTGCTGTGTTTGGGGGGTGAACGGGTTCGTGGGCTGGGGCTGGGGCATTGAGAGGAGCCCTGAGGTTCCCCCGAATGGGGGCTGCAGACTACCGTTGAATCCTGGGGTTTGTATGCCCATTGCAGGAGTCTGTTGGAGTGGTAGCGAAAGAGGTTGGGAAAGGGGAGATGGCAGAGGCTGCAGTCCCGGGGTGACCGCGAGGTTGGCATAGGGATTCGTAGAGTTAAAACTCGTGCTCTGCTGAATCATCGATTGGGCGGGTGTAGGGTTGGCCGCATACTGAAGCGGTAACGATGCGTTCGAAGAAGAGGTCGACAAGAATGCAAGGTCATTCCATGCGGATGCTGGTCGAGGCGCAGCGGGTTGAACTGGGTCCTGAGTAGGCTGAACGACAGTGCTCGCCGATCGAGGCGGGAGATTCACTGTGGGTTGCGATAAACTCGACTGGATCGTGGGCTTAGGGGCTGGAGACGTGGAAGATGGCATGGTCGAAGACCTCGTAGGCGGTTGTGGCGATGATTCACGCATGAACGAGTCCTTAGATCTTGAGGGTCCGAGTTTTGCTGCGACGACTCCCCGTTTGTCGAAGAACTTTTTGAATTCGTACTTGGCTAAAGGGAGTCCGTCAGAATATTGGCAACTAGGGGACGTTTCGGGGGTCATTTTTACCTCGGATGTACTTCTCGAGGTCACTATCCCGTTCCTGTTCGATCATGTTCGTTGGTGGTGGGTTCCTAATTTCATCTGGATTGTAGATCGCATTTGACTTGACGTTTCCCATCTCTTTCATGGTCTGTCAATTTGATCATGAGCAAGTGGTAGATATTTGTGTCTGAAGAAGAAAGCGGAGTCATACATCGACTTGGTCTTTTGACCAGGTATCGAGCGTGATGCTCTTCCTATGTTATTTTTGGTCGTGAGTGTGTGGGGGCGGCAGGAGGGACGACCCGGACGCACACTTTGGTTATGTGTGTTCCGATCTTTCGATGAATAGAGGCACATTTGACGCTGGAAGTTATCAATGGTCAATGTCGTCAGTCCCTCCTAGTGACGACAGGAAGTGTCTGGGTGAACAGACCAGACAAAGATGCCAAGGTTATGTGAGGCCCATCTCGGGTGTTTCGTTTTGCAGTCTGCGCAAACGTCTACGTAGCCTTCAGTGCCTAGTTCGGCGGTTAGACAGAAAGCCCGCGGGGCTGACCGTTGCCTGGCTGTGCGACCAGCTCGAGCAACTGCTTTTGGTTGCGCTCTGCTTGAATTTTGCTGACGGCGTGAGAGGACATGGGCCACTACCGGATGGTCGCAGTCGCGGTTGCAAAGGCCGAGTGACCCAGAACTGGTCCCTCAGTCCAGTGATACGAGGGGGAATTGGCCGAATAGCCGATCAGGCGTCTAATTGGATGTCTGCCATACTTCCGCCGGATCTTGAATAAACTTTGCCCCTCATCTTTGACCACGACCACGACGCCTGGGAAATGATACTTTCAGTGCGGTCTGTTTCTCGCCTGCCCAAATTCTCATTGTCCAGGGGATGGGCATCGGCTGCGTCTACGAACTATGTCAACATTATGGAGGTGGGACCGAGGGACGGGCTGCAGAATGAGAAGAAGGCGATACCGCCAGCAACCAAGATTGAGCTCATCAATAAGCTCGCCAATGCTGGCCTAACCAGGATTGAAGCTGGTAGCTTCGTTAGTCCCAAGTGGATTCCTCAGGTATGTCAGTCCGGAGATCCGAACTACGTCTGCTGAAAGTCCTCTTAGATGGCAGGAACAGTAGAGGTCATCACCCAGGTAGAACATCTCCCAGGAGTACGCTACCCGGTTCTCGTACCAAATGTTAAAGGCTTAGAGAATCTTCTCTCCGTCCTGTCGGAACATTCGACATCATCCTCTCCGCCTCCAACCGATGAGGTCGCTGTCTTTATCGCTGCCACGGACGCGTTTTCGAAAGCTAACACCAACTGCACGATTGTTGAATCGCTGGAACGCACCAACCAGGTCGTTCGTCTGGCTCTTGAAAAGGGATTGCGCGTGAGAGGGTACCTCAGCGTCGTCATCGCTTGTCCGTATTCCGGTCCGGTCGACTACCGAAAGGTTCGGGATCTGACCAAGGAGCTGCTCGACATGGGATGTTATGAAGTTAGCTTGGGTGATACCACCGGCGTGGGTAACCCCCACAGCATCTCGGAGATGCTCAACACAGTGATATCTACCAACTCGGTCGGGAAGCTTGCTGTAAGCCAGAAAATTCACCCCAAATCTATTCGTTGTTCTCATGTGATCGTCACCTTCAGGGCCATGTGAGTTGCTTCCCAGGAAGATGATTTATTCCAACAAACTGAACTAATCTTTGATCAGTTTCACGACACCTACGGTATGGGAGTGGCAAACGTCATGACTGCGTTAGCAGCTGGCATTCGAACGATCGACAGCTCTGTCGGTGGCCTCGGTGGATGCCCCTATTCCCCAGGTGCAACGGGCAACGTCGCAACAGAAGACGTCCTGTATGCTCTCAAAGGCTCGCCTTACACGGCTTCCGGTGACTTGAATAAGATCGCTAACATCGGAATGTGGATATCTAATGAGGTTGGACGCGAGAACTCGAGCAGGGTCGGCAAGGCGCTGCACGCGAGGAAGTTGAGACAGGAGAACTTGAGGGAGAAGGAAAACCAAAAAGCGAAGCTCTGAGGGGCGTCCTGACGTTTGTATCTACAGATATCCCTTGTATAATCTTTACGATGTACCAGTACTATTCACTCGTCGACGGAGGGTGTCAGCGGAACAGACGACTGGGTTCGAGGATACAGTGCTAGGGTAGGCCGCGATAATCGACCAACTCTCAGTCAACTTTGACCGACCCGATTTTCGATCGAGACCGACGTCAGACTACGAGCTCTTCTTATCCCGAATCCCTTGGTCATCAAAAAGCCCTATTTCGCCTCTTTCCACCAAACCTCGCCCTGGTCCTGTTACAAGAACCACCGAGAATCTCCCTCTCGAACTTCAATACGGTGGTGGTCGGGGGACAAGCACTCCGGGCGATCGAGAAAGCGTTAGAACTTTCTTTCCCATAAGGATCCGCTCATGTACATGACGGCATCCCCAAATCCGCCGAATCCTTCCTCAAGCTTACCACGTCCGTGATTGCCCGTTCAAAGCCAACTTCGTCATGTTTGGGTGCGTTGTAGCAGGGAGACCCCTGCAAACAAATTTGCAGCAGGTGGATGAAACCCATGCTCTCTTCGAACTTCCCAATGCGAGCACGATTAATCACATTTGCGTGTTCTTGCTTGGGACTGGTGCGTTATCTTGGTGATGTAGGTCAGGGCAGAAATGTATTCAAACCGTCGGTTTTTTGTGTTTGTAGTGTCATTCCCTGAAGGGTATGGAGCGACTGTCCACTTCCATTGGCCAGAGAAGGGATTCCAGTTATTGGGAATGTAGGTCTTTCCTCATTTCACGCGTTAGCTTCGTGGTCATAATACTATCTACCTCCTTGCTAGGCTCTCAAACGACAAACCATCCGCCATCTTCCGATTGCGTGGAACTTTTACCCCGGGGGCCAGCGCAGGGCCTACTGCATTTGCAGGTGGCGTAAATCTAGCGGCCGGTGGAGACGTCACGGCAATCCTAGGAATTGCGATCGAACCCTTGTCCCAAATCGCCCCAGCACTTCCCGATCCAGGAAGCGCGAACGCGAACGGAGCTGTAGTGGTGACGACTAGGACGGCTGACCCTGGTTACCTCGCAGAACAGATCGTCAAACACTTGCTCAACTTTATATCGAGTTTTGTTGGGGATGGAACGGTGAACGAAAACACGTTGGTGCCGATGAGCGCGGTTGTTAGGTGGTATGAAGGGTTCAAGACCAAATTGAAGAATATGGGACCTGGGTTTTTGGACCGTGCTACAGACTGACCAGGTTTTTTTGCTTGTTTTCGTCGGATTATGCACTCCTATCTGTACGCTCTCTTCCCTGCATGCATTGAGGCCGAAGTCCCTCGCCGGTCCGACGTGGGCGTCTAAGTATTTAATCGCGTCTTTCCTTCCGAGTTCCGACAGAACTAAAGTTGAAGGAATTCCCCCGCATTGATCAGCAACATGTCCCTCAGGTCCTCGTTCTTGCTTTTAAACGCCCCGCTGCGTGTCTCTTCCCTTGCAACAAAATCTCGACTCTCTTCTGCTTCTTCCCCCTCCCGGCTGAGTTTCACTGTACGGACCATGACGACCGGTGCTGGTCAATACGGGAACCTCTTGATCTCTAGGCCGGGCCCTGGCGTGGAACTCATCACGTTGAACCGTCCAAAGGCGTTGAATGCCTTGAACTCGGCTTTGTTCATTGAGTTGAACGAGGCGTTGAAGAAGGCAGATGGAGACGCGAACGTCGGAGCTATCGTTATTAGCGGATCGGACAAGGCTTTTGCTGGTACGTCGAGCGATGTTGTATTTCGCGTTCGGGAGAATTGAAGGTTGTGGGACTTAGCTGGTGCCGACATTAAGGAGATGAGAGACAAAGAGTGTACGTCCTCGTGAATTCCTTTGGCCTTCCCGCGGTAAATCTCAAGTTGTGCGTTATTCCATAGACTCCGACGTATACAAGAACAAATTCTTGGAAAACTGGACCCTCATGAGCACAATCCGCAAACCCATCATTGCCGCTGTGAGCGGATATGCTGTACGCCGCCACTCCCCTTCTCACAATGGACGAGACTCACACACCGTTCCAATTTCTAACAGCTTGGAGGTGGCTGTGAGTTGGCCTTGATGTGTGATATCATTCTTGCCTCGCCTACTGCCGTCTTTGGCCAGCCGGAGATTAACCTTGGTGTCATCCCTGGGGGAGGGGGAACTCAACGCCTCGCCCGAATCGTCGGTAAATCGAGGGCTATGGAACTCACTCTTACCGGACGCAACTTTTCCGCGGTCGAGGCTGAACGATGGGGTGTTATCAGCCGAATCATCGAACCTGTCGAGGGCAAACAGAAGGTCGTCGACGAGGCGATCGAGATGGGGAAGTTGATTGCTAGCAAGGGCCAGATCGCCGTCCAGGCAGGAAAAGAGGCTGTCAATGCTGGTAAGTCGTTGGATGCAACTCCGTTTTTGGCGGCGGCTGAACCGTTCTTTCAAGCGTATGAATCTACCTTGGCTGAAGGCCTCAAGGTTGAGCGAAGGCTGTTCTATGGTCTATTCGCAACGAAAGATCAGAAAGAAGGTAAGCAGGCCAATAACCCACGATCACCTCCCGTTCTGACGTGGCAATACAGGTATGGCGGCGTTCGCAGAGAAAAGGAAGCCAAACTTCACACATCAGTGAGCCTTCGCACAACCATCTACTCGCACTGTGTCGTATCGGATGAAATTATCGAACCGCAAGGAATCACTCATCAGACTTGGAGAGCAAAATATGATGGAGCGGGTCTCCGCTGAACGGAAAGTAAACCGCGTCTAAACGGGAGTTTGACATTGAAAGCAGTAAAAGGGGGACTGAAACAAATGGAAATCCGTGGTACGAAGGACGATTGATATAAAAGCCTGACCCTTCAAAAGTGGGGCGGTATCACTCCGGCGCTTTTTAAACAACTCCTCGATTATCAGTAACCGACGCTAATGAGGTAGTCAGCCAACTTCTCGACGACGTTGACGGCCTCAGGTTGCTGGATAGGAGCGACGTATTCGGCAACCAGGATAGCCTGTTTCGTTTTGACGAGGATACATCCGTCAGGCTGATTTCGTAGACACCCGTTGGCGGTCAAGTGAGTGCGTAATATGGGCGCATGCCGGCGTGAATAACCCACAGTTGACGTGGAAACGATGGTTGAATTACGGGAGGAAAGCCGTAAGTTGGAGTCATTAATCATGTGAGAAATAAGGTAGGCACGCACCCCCTTCTTTCCGTATACGCTTCGGTCGCTTGCGCTAAGGGTAAAGAACTTCTGACTGCCAAGTCGAACGCCGCTGGCCTGGATGGTTGCGAGGTCTTTGAACCCAGCGATGACTGCCCTCTGTTCCTCAGGGCTGAGCTGTACCGAGAAATCGCGACACGAGAAAGGTTAGGAAAGGTATAAACAGCCTGGTCAGAAGGGCATCGTACGTTGTACCCTGTGCTGGTGGCCCAAACTCCTCCAGCTTGACCCAAGATCGCGGCTTTCTGGACTTTGCCAGTTTTGATGAGCTGGTCATCGACGTAACCTGGAAGCTGTATCAGATAACGTCAGATGCATGAGAATCTAGGAGACTATACTTTGCCAGGACATTGTTGGGGAGACGGTAGAGGGGGTGGCGGAGTGAGTGTGAACGTTGAGAACTCTGGAGAGATGATCTGTGCCGAAAGATCAGAGACGCAGTGTGAGCGCTTATTGGCTACCGGAGATAGCCGGATAACTTCTGCAGTCCTGCCTTTTAAGGATTTGTGTCGTCGCTCCCGCAGGGACCGGATGTCGGCCGACTGGGAGGACAATGCTTGTGTCGCTCCGTAGAACATAAGTTGGTGGAGCGCAGGACACGCTTGTGTAGTCATTTGTAATCTCAGTGCATGGCCGTTGACAAAGTATGTGAAATTTGGCATCGAATGAGGAACGCGAGTTTTGGACACGGCTCGGATATCTGACGGTCGTTTGGCCACCCGACAGAGATGGTCTCTACAGCGACCGACGGAAGCCAACCGAAAAAGTTCAACGAACTGGCGTCGCGAATCGTTTGTGGGGGGCGCAACCCTGTTCCACCCCATCACGTGGCGTCCAATTCGTTAATGAGCGCCCTTATCAGGGTTGGGATCACGCTCAGCCTACCCAGGCCTATCCTAATCTTTACATCGCTCGTAGTCGGATTGAGATGACGGCCAGCAAAAGGCTCTATCTGCTCCTGTTGGTGTTCTTGGTATTTTGTTTGTCTGGGAATGGCGTGTATGCGTTTGGTGCGGGAAATATACCGAGGTGCGCGATAGATCAATCTGGTCGTCCTCTCCGGAGCTCACCGACAACGCGTGAAGTTATGGTCATCTGAAAGGGAAGGCATTCGGACATGGTGATATCGTGGGTATGCTTATCCGCGTATTGAGGGGGGTACTGAGCCTCGCCATAGGAAGAGGTTATAGGCGACTTGTTTAAACGCCACGGTGTGAAGGTTGGCATGATTGGTAACCTCGTAGGGAGGCACAAGTTTGCGCCTATGGATATCAAGAGGATCTATTTCGGGTAGGTCTTGTGCGCTACGATCGAAGTGAGGATAGCTCAACAAGACCCTGACGTAGGAATTGGTTACGGGATTACAGTCAGGTTTGCTACGCTGGATGTTGATATATCTAATGTTACCTCACCCTCGTGTAGGCTATGGACATTGCCATGCTGAAGAAGGCGCCATGGCAGGTGAGCTACCTTTGTGAATCGAACTGAAATACCCAACGCGAACGTTCGACAGAGTATTATTACCATCGTCGTGGTATTAGGTTTCATGGTATGCGTCTTCCTTTATATCTCAAGGCGTCGTCATCTGCAAGCCTGCAGGCACATGGATACGTTACAGATGAGTTCGAAGTCACACGAGAAAGACTCGGTGTTTACCTCCCGGTATGTGCTCGAAGGGTTTGTAAGTTTGATTGCGAGGAGCTCAAGTATGGTACAGGTTGAACACATCGATAATCCAAAAGGATATGGAGATGGAAAAGACCCCAGGGAAGTCGATCCAGGGCTTCGGCCAGTATGTATTGTCATTTGATTCACAACTCCGGAGTACTAATCTTCAGCCGCCGCGATAGCCCATACTAGTGAGTTCCATATCTCGGGAGGTTTAGCACACGTGTGATGGTTTTCGCTAGCCTGAGGAAATTGAAATCGACCCCAAGACTGGAATGAAGAATTATATTGCAAATGGTAAAACCCTCCGATGTATTACGACATTACTATGATCTTGAACTTCTCGCAGACAGCGGCTCATGGGATACGAGCAAAGCCTATGTCAGGCGAACGCTCGAGAAATGTATCGAACTGGGGAGACATTACAGGAACTCTGATGAACCCAAAAGAGAGGACAAGTTTGAAGCGTTCCGGTTGTTAGGAGCTGCTGTGAGTTCATTCTCCGTTCACGTCTCATCTGGGACTCAAATACCGATCGGTTTATGCGGGAAGCTCCATACGCTAGAAGATTACCCGGCTCACTCAAATTTCTGCGAACTCTGCTTGGCGTCGATGGGTTATACAGATGTGTTCACCTATGTCGGTGAAGCTGTGAGAATCCAAGCACCCAATGGGAGAATGGTCGCCCCGGTAGTCACCGGTAGGTCCTTTCTTTTGACGATCGCCCTATTGGTATCCGACCGCGTGGATTGAATAGGCGTGTTTGGCGCGGACGACTTCATGCACTCGTTGTTCTCAGGTTAGCTTTGTTCTTCAATTCTCACTTCACATGCCAAGATATCCTTATCTCAGAGGGGTCTGACCGTATCGTGTGTGGAGCCACGTATTGATTCAATTGGCTGCTGACCGTATTTGATTGTCTGTTGACTGTAGAGCGAAGTAAGTATGAGATTGGGGGTCGAAAATTATGTCATACTTCCTGACAGTCTCAAACCAGTCTTCCCTTACCGATCTGAACCGCACTGTGTTGGCTACCCGTCGGAAAAAGAAAGAGCAAGGGGGTTCCGCGATTGTTGCGGCGCTGAAGAAGATGTTGTCCAAGGCTCCGGGAGACACTGCCGCAGAGATCTCTAACGATCTTGACGAGATTGAGAAGATTGGAGAAGATAATGAGGCCAGTACGGAGGGGAAGGAAGGGAAGACCACACCAGAACAGATGACTCCGCAGGAACTCCATCGCAGGCTTTGGAAGATCCTCAGTTTGCGGGACAAGAGTGAGTTATCCCGACCAACGGCCAAATGCCCACCTACTGAACGATACGTGCAGTTGTAAAATCGATCGATAGGACAATTGGTAGGATGAATGTGGTCATCTGTGGTTAAATGACTGACAACACTCCTCAGAGAGGGTCCCCGGACTGCGCCCGCTGCTCGATAAGATTGATGAGCAGATCTCAGGTGAGTTCCGATATACCTGGAAGAGTTCTTACTGATGTATGATACGCAGTTATCGTATTCATCGCTCTCGGAGTGAGTGCCCACGCCCCCCTTCTCGAATTGGCCACTGACACTATCCAGCCAATCTTGGGACCTTTGATGAGACTAGCTTCTACGAGTCTCCAGGGTGCGTCTCAAGAAGTCCTTTCTACCCACGATCAATTTGAGGTCCGTTCGGTATTCGATGACATTACCCGAAGACTGACGGTGATGGTTTACTCAAGGTGTTTGATAATCCGCATGCCGTTAGTTGTCCAGTTTCTCGGAGACGAACGATTGACGACCAGAAATCTCCCGCCAGTCAGATCCGACCCACTCTTTCTTGAGCAAGGATCATTTTGTAGGTCAATTTCTACATATTTTGACCGTATGACTGATAGCACAATGACAGACGGATATTCTCAACCAACCAGCAGGTAATGTCGCCAAGATTATTGTGGTATGAAATCTCTTACCATCCCCGTGATTTCCTTGGAATTCAACCCGAACCTCCATGTCTAGTCCCACACCGTAAATCTAGTCGTGCATGCTTGGGACGACAAGAACCTAGACATTACCAAGACTATCGATGAAATCACAGAGTGCCTGTGCGTTTTTTATGGTAATTCGCATCTAACATCGTTGACGGGACCATGTAGTTTCCACCCAGACTTTTGCGACGGAAAGTCCAAGGTCCAATCCATGATGCTTGGATATATGCACCAATGGATCGAGGGTCTCGGTCTCAAGAAAAAGTCTACGTTGAAACGCTTGACAAAGGAGTCTGTCAGAGAACAGAAGAACGTCCTCCGCCGGGGAGAGACGGGTGTCTCGCATGCTCTAGTCAACCCATTGGGTTTGCCTACCCTCAAGGACCTAAAGAGCAAACTTCCCCCGCGAGGAGCAAAGGCGGATGTCGTGGGTACACACCAAGGAAAACCCGTGTATTTTAGCCCCGAAGTGTATGGGAAAGGCGGAGACGCCTCGCCTGGTACCAAGGAAATTGGCTCTTCGTCATCGTTCTCTTCGTCGTATTCACCTTCCATCGCGGGCTCTGAAGCCTCACCCCAAGATCAGCAAAGCTACCAGTGGACTCCAGGTCTTCCACGCGAAGGGGAGAGTTTCGTTCCCCAGTCAACCGCGGATTTCTACGGCACCCATAGGTCAAATTCATTGCCCTCAACTTCGCTCTACAGTCCGCCGGCTGATCCCCCACAGTCCACCGGAGATTTCTATAACGCACAGTCGAGTCCACAACGATCGGCCACAGAAGAGTATGTACAACGAGGACCCTCACAACCCGCGCAAGACTTTCACGGTTCTCCAGGACCGAATCCACCCCAGTTCCAAAGTCCAGTTCTGGGATCCCCGCAGCAACCTAGCGACCGAGTCTCCAAGAATCCGTTCCTCCGACAGATGAGCTCACCACCGCAACCTCAATCGCATGGAGTGGACTTCTACGCTCAGAGCCCATTACCGGGTCCACAGCCGCCGTACAATTCTTATCCTCTCCAAAAACCGCAGATTTCTGCCGAGGCTGCCTCATTCTATGCATCACCGCCGCCTCAGCCCCCGCAACTTGTGTTCCAACCTGCTGGACAACAACCACACGCCATCTCACAGGGGGTGGCCAATCGGGATGGTCAAACCGACCCACTCGCGCAGTTGACTGCAAGCCTTCGTAAGTTCTAGAGGGAGAATGAGTTGGGAGTTCGATCCAATGTTTTACTTACCGTGTTGTATCGTGTACGATGGTCTTTCGTAACAAATGCACTGGGATTTCGACGTAGCAGTGTACGTGACACAAAACTGACGTGACGGGTGCGTGACGGGTGCTGGTCCGATCACCCAGGCCGAAGGAGAGCTCCCTTTCCATTACAGGTCTTGCTCATCCTCTCTTTCTTATCAACAACCACCATGTCGGACTACGAGGATGAATCAATGATGCAAAATGGATCCGACGACCAACCTACGAAAATCAGGGACCCGTTGGATGATGAGGAAGAGGGAGAGGAAGGCCAGCCACCACGCCGTTCGCGGTACGAAGACGACGAGGACGAGGAAGAGGAAGAAGAGGACGAAGAGGAGGGACCCGGTGATAGTAGGGCCAAAAAGAAGGCCAAGGTGCGCGCGTTCTGTTGTGTGTCTAGCATAATTGAACCTATGTTCATTCGGGTTTAGAGACGCCACAGAAGGTCTTCCGTCAGTCGCTTCATCGACTTTGAGGCCGAAGTCAGCGACGATGAGGAGGAAGAGGACTATGACGACGAGGATGGCCATGGTGCGCCTCTTCACTTTACGCCTTGCAATTTAAACTAGGTGCCTAATAAACTCGCGTTGTAGGCGACTTCTTGGCTCCGGAGGCTGGGGATCTCGATTCTGGCGACCTTAACAGGAGAGCGGCCGACTATGCACGTCTGAATCGACGGGAACGCGAATTGGACGACCAAGACCTTGCTGCCCTCGCGGAAGACTACAGCAGGCGTGCCCAGCGACCAGCAATGAGATATTCCGGAGACCTCAACGATGTTCCCCAACGACTCCTCATGCCCTCCGTTCACGACGCCAACCTATGGCAGGTCCGCGTAAAGGTATCGATTCGTATGTTAGGTATTATTTGGCACAATTAACGCGATAATAGCCTGGTAAAGAGCGCGAATTGGTTTTCAGTCTCATGCGTAAGGCTATCGACACCGAGTACTCCGCTCGTCCCCTCCAAATTTTCTCGGCTTTCCAACGAGATTCGCTTCCGGGAATGATCTACGTCGAGGCGCGCAGTTCGAAGCAGGTCAACGAGGCGTGTCAAGGTCTCGTGGGTATCTATCCCAGTCGTGGTGTCGTGCTCGTGCCTATCGAGGAAATGGCTAGTCTCCTTCAGATCAAGAAGCAGGAGGTAACTGTAACTCCCGGAAGCTGGGTTAGGATCAAACGTGGCAAATACCAGGGAGATCTGGCTCAGGTTTTGGACGTTACAGAGAATGGAGAGGATGTTGGCTTGAAGTTCATTCCTAGGATTGATCTGAATCCGAAGGACGAGCCAACCGTTGATGGGAAGAAGCGCAAAAAGCAGAGCACAACTGGTACAAACAACGTTCTGCGCCCCCCTCAACGATTCTTCAACTACGAGGAAGTTGTCAAGGTTTATGGACGAAAGTCTGTCGCACGGAGGAATCAGGTCTACCTCTTCCAAAACGACCAATTCAAGGATGGTTTCATTGAGAAGGATTTCCGCCTCACCGCTATCCAACTCGACAACGTTAATCCAACACTGGATGAAATCACCCGTTTCACCCGTGGTCAAGATGGAGCCGAAAACGATACACCTGTGGATCTTTCGATCATCGCTGAAGCGTCGAGAAAGGCTGCTATCGCTGTCCTTCAGCCTGGAGACCACGTCGAAGTATTCGAAGGGGAACAGGCCGGCGTACAGGGCACGGTGCAATCCGTAGAACAGGACATTGTGACGATTACGCCTGTCGGTGTCGACTTCGATGGACAGAAGGTGCAGATACCTGCGAGGAGTGTCCGTAAACGCTTCAAGCCTGGAGACCACGTCAAGGTCATGACGGGAACGAACGCTGATGAGACTGGTTTGGTCGTGTCGGTCTCCGACAATATAGTAACCTTCCTTTCCGATATGTCTCTGCAAGAGGTATGTGATATATGATCAAAGCGAGGATTCGCGGTGCTTAATCCCTAGTGCAGGTGTCTGTGTTCTCCAAGGATCTGCGCGAAGCTGCAGAGGTTGGATCCGGAACGAACATCGTCGGAAACTACGAACTTCACGATCTCGTCCAGCTTGAGTAAGCTGCACCTTTCACGCATCTACCTCTTGTTTCCTTACGTCCTTATGTGACACCTAGCCCGCAAACCGTTGGTGTCATTTATAAGACGGAGCGAGACTCATTCCGAGTACTCGACCAGAATGGCCAAACTCGTCTTGTTAAACCTCATCAGATCTCAATGCGTCGAGATTCCGTCCGTGCTGTCGCCAACGATGCCGAAGGGCACGAATTGCGAATCAATGATAACGTGAAAGAGGTCGATGGCTTGGTATGTTTCTCCTTCCTCCTCCAACTCTATACGTCTGACTGGTGTTCCGTTGATAGGGACGGAAAGGGCGTGTCATCCATATCCACCAGTCATTCTACGCTTTCTTGCACAACAGAGACGTCACAGAAAACAGTGGTGTCTTCGTTACGCGTGCTCGTTCATTGGTTTCCCTCGCTCCAAAGGGTAACCTTATCAAGACGGGTGATCTTTCGAAGATGAACCCGAGTATGATGGGCGGTGGGATGGTCGGTTCTGGTATGATCGGGCGAGGACCGCGAGACAGGTTGATCGGCACCCAGGTTATGGTCATCAAAGGACCAAGCAAGGGAGTCGCGGGTGTAATCAAGGATACGAACGGTGGCCTCGCTAGGGTCGAGCTTTTGACCGGAAACAAGGTGATATCCATTGACAAGTCGAAGCTGAAGCGGAGGAAGTACGTGGATTATTTTATTTCTCGTTGTGAAGTTCAATGTGAATTATCATTAGGGCCGATGGAACTCTGGAGGACCTGGATCGCAAGCCGACGGGCGGGGATATGCGGCCACCTTCGGTCAACCCCTATGCGACCCCGAGGACGCCCACTTGGAAGACTCCTGCTTGGCAGGGAAGTATGACGCCGAACATTCAAACTGCAAAGACTCCCGCTTGGCAAGCTTCCTCGAGAACGCCGAATCCTTACTTGGATAGTGGTGGAGGAAAGACCCCCGCATGGAACGTTTCGTCAAGAACACCAAATCCTTATGTGGATGGTGGAAAGACACCTGCGTGGAACGTTTCTTCTAGGACGCCGAATCCATACGTAGGTGGAGGTGGGGGTGGAAGTGGATGGGGTACAGGAGGTGGCGGAGGAAGTGGAGGAAGTTGGGGCAGCAATAACTGGGGGGGTCAGACGCCTGGAAGGACAAACGATAACTCCAATGACTGGCAGGCGGACACTTGGGTAAGCCGCTATTTTATCTCTCCACGCTTGGTTTTTATATTCATATATTCACTCCCATTCCAGGGTGCCCCAACACCAAGGGAAGCACCGACACCGTACGATGCCGCCCCCACTCCCGCGTTCTCCGTACCGACACCTGGATATGGGCTTGGCCAGCAAACGACAGCGCCGGTCGGCGTAACCAGGATTCCAAATACTCCCGGATACTTCAGCGCACAGACGCCTGGAGTCTTTGACTCTTTAGAAGACGGTACGAGAATTAGCTTAAGGATTTGCCCGATTCGATACTCACGTTTTTATTTCAGAATTGCCTGAAGAATGGGTGGTTAAATACAAGGATAAGCTGGTCGGGAACAAGCCGATGCTCAAGGTCCACGATTCAGGTGACTGGTTCAATGGACGATGGGAAAACAAACGATGTGTGTTGTTAGACGTGACCGTTCCGAGAGACGACCTCGAAGCGGAAGCTAGCGCGACGGTCGCTCTGTGGGAGAACGGAGTGCAGACGAACGAAACTAATTCCGTACCGGTCAGGTACCTGGAACCTATTTACCCGTGGCAACTTGGGACCACGGTGCTGATCTTCATGGGTCCTCTGGCTGGGAAACAGGGGGTCGTAAGGAGCGTCGATCCAGACGCAGAAGTCATACTCGTCCAGATCTTGGAAGATCAGGTCCTTGAGGATATTCAAAAGGAGTACATGACGCTCTGTGTAGCCGACCATTTCGAATGAGGGGATACGTTTAGGTTTCCTCCCGTAGCTATAATATCTTTGGTTTCTTGTATTTTTGTTTGCTTTCACATAAATTCTAGTACGCTCCACCGATGCAGTGTTCAGGTTCTCCGTTCGAACCGGTGGTGTATAAGGACAAGGTCATACATTTCATATAACTTGTAAGCGATGTGCGATGCGTGCGAGAGGCGGCAGAGCAGTAGCTATAAACGACGTGGCGGGTGTGGCAGCGATGCGACTATGGGCTATGAAGAGAGGGTGGCAAAAAAGTCCGTCATTAACGACGTGAATAGATAACACATACAATGGGGGTCACCAAAAGGCGTGTATGGGAGGGGTGCGATCCGGGGGTTCTTAGGAGGCGATTAACACGCCAAGTCCAATACCAGCACAAAACGCTCCCACGATACCCAAAATACTCCAATTAACAGGTTTGGTGCTCCTCGTAGTCGTGGAACCGTCAAGGGTTTCCGTCGGTTCTCCAAAGATGCGGTAACGCAATGGAGCCAACAGCGACAGGGAGAACATGAAGATGGACGGTAGGTGAAGAGGGTCAAAGGTCGTTGGGGAGTAGTATGCCGCACAACCGTTCGAATTATTCGGGCTAGGAGGTTTCGATGGGGAAGGTGGGGGGAGCGCCGACTTTTGCAGGTCGGATACCTCTTTCGATAATTTGTAGTCCCACTCTGCCTCCCAATCGGCTTTGTTCCACCGTATCCTTGTAGGGGAGCAGGGGCGGCCCTTGAGGAGGATGGGAGAAGTGGTTGCTACAGATAGGGTCAGGGCACTGTGGACGCGGCGAACCTCCCTCCAGCGCAGGAAGCGGTCAGCAGCTTCCATTCGAAGAGATGAGAGAGTCTCTGGTGAGCGGAAGAGGTGAGATCTCAGGGTAGTAGAATTTACGGGACGGAAGGAAGAGAGATGTTGCGATGAACGTCTGGATGGAGGGAATGGAGGGAGTGCGATGACGGGGATGTGTGAGCTGAGTTGCTCAACCAGAGAGGTGTCAAAATGAGTGGGAGAGGTCACAGTGAGAATGATAAGTGCGGTGTAGAAAGGAGAGTATGAAGAGGATAGGAGGTTGGCTAGCGTTGAGGAGGGAGGGGAATCAGGGTTAAGGAGATCGTTAACAGGTTTGAACTGTGCGTGTATCAGGTCGAGCACCGATTCTACGACAGTGGTTACCTGAAAGAAGAGCTGTGATCAGGATGGTGTACCAGAAACGGTGCAAGGGGAACATTCAACTCACATCTCCCTGCAGATCGTAACCTGGAACCTCCGTGATCTGAACGTTCAAAGCAGGTTCATACTTCTCCAACCCAATATTGTCCTCGTGGTCTAACCAATCGGTAGAAGCGGTGAGAACGTTGTCTTCCCACCCGGAAACGTGCACGATGTCATCGTTCAATTCAAGGAGTAGGTTCGCTAACGTTGTCTTTCCGATCCCCTTGCTCCCCAGAATCAACAACTTCAAATCACCCAATGTCTGACCATAGGGTGAAGGATGGGGTAGCACGGTTGGCAGAGTTAAGGAGGGGATGACAAGTCGTAGGGCGTAGTCTTCGGGAGGCTCGTCTGCGGCGTGGATATGAGGTGGACTTGCAGCAGCAGAGGAGTAGAAGAAGGATGAACCGATAGACGGTAAGGAAGATACGGAACCACCAGATGGACTATCAGGTGGTGAAGGGAGGGAGCTGACGGGTGAAGAGGGCAAAGACGCTGATCGGGCATGAGGTGGTGAGTGTATCACCCTGACCGTGGCGAAGCTGCTGCTGGTTGGAAAGTCGTCTTGAACGGTTTCCGAGGTCGACTCTGTGAGTTTTGGGCGCATATGTCGGGAGATTGACGAAGGAAAAGGACAGATGAGAGAAACGTGGCAGCCAGATCAGCGACCATCGACAAGTGGAGGTGGGGCAGACGTGGGAAGTCAGGCTGATCGTCATAAGCTTAGCCCGTGGTTGTCCAAGATCACGCAATCCACGCAAAAATACTCTGTAAATCTCCCAAACGTGACAGAATATACCCATGGTAGGTCGTCTGATGCGGAGGAAGGGGAAAGCTCTCAAGAGAGCAAAAATAATTGCATTAAGAGGGAATCGAACCCCCGGCGGGTCGACGCTGCGCGCCGCTTGGTGGCAACGACCCAGGTTACCACTACCCCATTAATGCTTGGGATATCCTCCGTGTTTACACCCATGAGCGCAAAGTATTTGTCGACCGTTGATTATATATATTGGGACACGTATCTGTGCTACTGATAATTTACACGAGAAGAAACCTAGACAACAACATGAGCATCGTGTAAAATCATCTCGGCCCTCCTCAAACGCACGGGTGTTTATGTTCTCAAGATTGTCCCCCACTCGAGTTGTTCTTCGAGAGCAGTTGAGAATTGACAGCCACAAAGTGGTAAGCGACGACCGTGATCATGGCGAGAGCTCCAAGGCCGTTGGCCAGGGCATACAGAGTGTCATGTGTAATCATCTGGGTGACGACAAAACCCCATTCAACACAAGTGGTTGGCGGAAGAAGTTAATATGAACGTACCGTGCTTTTTGGATGATGTGGAACTTGAGCAAGGCGCGTTTAGCGGACAGGTCACACGTGACTCGAGAAGGGAGGGCGGAGAAGCTCGGACATGCTATTCGCTGCTTTGCTCAACTATCATCCCCTCCCTTCTGTCTTTCCGTCTCTCCCTCTATCCTCCACTTTTAAATTTGGACACCATTCTAAGATGAGGCCAACCGCTGCTGTAAGGGGCGATGCACCAACTGGTACGTTCTCACGAAAGGAACAACAACAACCTAGGAAAGTCACTGACGCTGGGACTCTCCACAGGCAAAGCTTATGTATGCTCAAAAGACATAACCCCCTACAATAACTATTTCCTGACGTAGGTTTCGCGCTTTTATTAGAACCTCTGGTGGGGTGCTAAGGAAGGTGCCACCCCACAAAAAGGAATCATCGAATACTGTTCGTAAAGTGCCTTTCTTCAACCCTCTGGTTATTTGCCTGCTCACGCACGGGATCTTTTACAGCCATTTCTCCGGTCAGGCAGCGCGCCGCCAAGAATCTTTTCAGGAGTTATCTATTTAACGGATACCGACGCCTCTCTTCTCAAGTTGGTTATTGGATCGTTCCGGTGGTCCTCGGTACGTTTCCTCGCTTTCCTAGCACTTGATCCATTCCGGTCCTGATCGGCTCACGACGCTGTTCTCTCTCTTGCAGGTTACTCGACGTACGCATGGGCCAAGAAGTACGACGCTTACCTCAACAGCAAGGAGGGTCACCTCGCCCAGGCTGAAGAGCACTAAACATCATCCTATATTAACGCACCAATAGATCATCCTGTTCGTTACTTCCTGGGGCCAACAGTAGCCCCGTAGACCCTTCTCTGAACCGAGTTTGTGAGACGTCAATGATATTCAGAGCTCCACAAAAAAAATAGCAATACACCGAGTTGTAAGGTCGCGACACGGGAGGAACCGATAGTGGTGGCAAGTAAGAGTAGTAGTAGAAACGAGCAAAGAGAGAAAGGTCAGAGAATAGTAAAAGACAAACACACGAAAAAGGGGGGGAGGGTAAAAGATAAAACAAGATGTGAGCGGGCAACAACATGTACGGAATCCCCCAGACAGGAAATGTCCACTTAACCATTCTATTGACCAAGACGTTCCTTGACCTTCTCCCTGTGCTTACGATTACGAAGATGCACCTCGAAATTGGAGAGCGTAGAGCCGGGACCGGTGGTATAAACCTAAAAGCCGTATCTTCAGCAGGGTGTCCAAAGCACACAAATAATGATTGAATCATACCATCATAGGACAGTCATGACACCTGATCCGCCAGTCTGCGGGCTTATCAGGTTTAATTTTTCTCAGGACGACATCAAATTCGTCTCCAGGGTATTTGGCACGCAAGTTTTCCGTCGCTCGTTTCAGCCATTCGGGTGCAGTAGAAGGCTGTGTAAAAACGTAGCGGTCGTTAGCCTACGATCCTACATAAGAGTAGGTCAACGAGAGGGGACGTACCGTTGTACCCGCGCTACGGGAGGCGGAGTGGATCTCGGAAGGCGTCTCAACACCGTTCTCAGGTCGTTCGGATATCTCACGAGTTATCTTCACGGGAGTGGAAGGGTTGGAATTGTACCCAGAGCTGCCACCATTCATCTTGACTTGTTCCGCAAGGGGAGGTTCCGAAGCACTCGACGCAGTTGAGACGGGAGACAAAGGTCGATCATCAAGAGGATGCGGAAGGACAGAAGCAGTCTGAGCCTCGAGTTTCGCGACGTTGGCAGCTGTAGTAGGGGCAACTTCGTCCTCTTCTCGTACGTCTTCAGCGGCGTCTACTTCCTCGTATTTGGGTTCGTCCACTACGGCTTGTGATTTTTTCTTCTTGGAGCCGGCAGTTTTCGAGTTCCCTTCTTCGTTACCACCTTTTGCCTGTTGCCGAAGGTGGAACTCAGGATCAGTGCTGTACTCGACAGGCCTTGGCCTTCTGTGACGATGCCAATATTTGCCTACACGGAAACATGAGCAACGGCGAATGGCGGTAACAGTGACCCGGAAAACTTACCGCAAGTACCACACTGAGACTTGTCTCCAAGAGGTCCCTTCCGTCTTCCAATGGCAATATTCTCTGGACAGCCGCAATTCGAACAGTGCCAAACACCATCGATGAAATTTGGGTGCTGTCCGTCGACAAACTCTTTCTCCCTCGCTTCCCGCTCCAGCTCTCGAGCCCTCTTGGTGGTTAGCACACGGACGCCTGATCGACTGTCCGGAGCCGAAGTAGACATGCCCTCTATCGTTGACGCCGGTACGTTCAGGCCAGCAATACCAGTCGATGGCGTTGGAGCATGAACGTGGGCACGAGGACGCAAGATCGAAGGGGGAACTGGAGGAGCCTTGAACAATGCCTTCGGTTTCTTGTCTTTCTGTTGGACCGACACTGTCATTGTAGCGGGGATATTCAGTGGTGTTGACGGAGGTAACACTGCACTACCGTTCTCGGATGCGATCATATTCGTGATTGTGAGGGTGGCAGCTGTAGCAGCAGCACGCTTATGGGTCGGAGCCGTAATAGTAGTGTTGTTGAGCGTAGACGCGTCTGTCTCTGGGAATCCAATCGCTGGTGTACGGTAAGTCTTGAGGACTTCTCGATCCGGCAGGGTGGCGCCGCGTCTTCCACGGTTGCCTTTCCTGCGCCGACGAGCAAGATCCTTCTCGCGTTCCTTTTCGTTCCTCTCGAGCTCTCCATCGCTGAGGTAGTTGAGGACTGGGGTGAAGGAGGGGACCTGATCCAGGGAGCGGGCAGCGGTGACGTTGAGATTCGGGAGGAAGGAAGTTCGCAAGTCCTCGTCCTGGAAAGACAACCCCTCCGAGGGATGCCCAAGCAAGAACAGAGACTTCTGGTACATGTGCACTTGTTCTCGGATACAATGTGCGATCGCAGTTCTAGGATGGAGATGAGATGTCAATAGAGAGGCACAGACGATGGACGGAGATACACACTTGAAATCTCCATTCAGGCCGAGTTCCATGCAATACACCTCCGCAAAACGTTCCGGGGCACTTCCGTCCGTGTTATGCAGGTCCCATTCAAACTGGTCTTCAAGCCTGATCGAGCCGACAATGATGTCTAACTGACGACGGAATCCCAAGGGTTAGTAAAGCACACACGTGTCGAAGCGAAGGGAGGTCAAGAAATGGGCGTGCATCACCCATGTCCAAGGACCAGGGTTACTCACCTTGACTAGGATCCTCATTTCCTCCATTGAGTCATCATCTTGATTTTGATTAGCGGCAGGGAGCGCGCCTGACTCGGGTTTTATAGACGACATTGCGGGATTTGAAGGTCCTGGCCCAGAACTGGACTTTCTCTTCTTCCTCCTAACGGCACCGTTCTCTGTCCTGAGTCCGTTCCTCCAACGTTCCCACCAAATGTCATCATCCACTGACCGGGCTGGGGCCGCGCCGAAGAATTCGCTGTCGTCGATGGACTCGATAGTGTGGGCCTTGAAGTCACTCAACTGCTCCTGAATCGCTTTGGTGATGGTTGAGACGCTGCTTTGCGGGAGGCTATAGTCATCAATCACGGATTGGGCAAACATTTCCGGGGTGATCACTGGATCTGTGGTTCATGATCGTGAGTACCGAGATGAACCAAATCAAGGGAAAGCACTGGGGATCGAACATGGGAAGGGAGGGGGAGAAACCGTCGCGGGGAATGGATGAGAAACTTACCGTTCAAATTCCAAATGAACGTATCCCTCAACTTGTGGTGTTCGACATCAAGCTCCAGCCGTATGGGTACAAGCAACTCTGGTCGGTTGGCATCTTCCAGCGGGATCTTTCTCGGTCTAGATTCAAGAATCCATAAACCATAAGGATCGAGATATGCGGAAAAGCGAATGCGGGAAGTGAGGAAAAAAACGCGAGAAGGACGATAGTTGCGTCATCGTGTTCCATATCCGATCAGAGACTCTTAACAAAGAAAACCGGGATGGAATAAAAAGAACGTACAGTCTGATGCCCATGCGCTGACCGGCCTTTCTCCTCACCCCCCTTGCCCCCGAAAGGCCGATGCTGAACTTGTCCCGGCGACCCCGATTTGGAGGTGTGGTAGCTTGGTCGTCTTTCTCCCACCACTCTGCTTTCCGGACAATCCGAGCGACTTCTTCGGTCATACGGTCCCTTGTCGAACGCTGGAGCTCTTCGTGTTCTTTGTCAGCCTTCATCCATTGTTCGACGTTTTCAATCTCTTCTTTGGAAAGAGCCGGTATCTCCGTAGTGGAAGCGGCGAGGGAAACAACGGTGACTTGAGTGACCTTTGGGTTGAGGTGAGGTACATTTGACGAGGCTGTACGATTTCCTGCGACCTGGTTGGTAGGAGGGAAGAGAGGGGGTATGGATGAACTAGGCGTCGAGGGAGGCAAGCTCATGGAGTTCGTGGCCGAGATAGAACCCGGTCGGCCGATTCTAACGCTGTTCATCGCCCCAGATAACTTATTCGCGGGCATATTTGCGTTTATAAGGTTCGCCATGGAGTTCGTTGAGCCAATACCCATCCTCGTTGCATCCGGTAAGCTCTGGGAAAGGTTCGAACCACTAGGCAGACCACCAAGTGTAGGAGGGAGAACCCCGAGGTTAGGTGCCACAGCAGAATGTCCCGATCCAGGGAGGGAAGGATGTTGTGGTATCTGGGCCAGTATTTGGGTTGGAGCAGGCGTGGAGCCGGGGTGATTAACGAGCGAGCCGGGAGGCATGCCACCGATTCCGCCCAGTTGTGGTGCCGCAACCTGATGAGGAAGCCCGTTCGTAAGATTGGGAATACCGGTTGATGAGAAGGGATCCGAAACGATGTTTGCAGTCCCGTCAAACATCTGCGGTATCTGATTCCGCGTGGCAGTAGGAGGGCCCATTGGGATTCCAGGGGTTCCACCCATCATAGGAACGCCGTTGACAGTCTGCCTTGAGCTACCGGGGAACTGAGGACGCTGTTGGGCGACCTGCTGAGGTTGAGACATCGGGATTCCTGGGAATTGAACGTTGCCGATAGCCGGTTGACCATCCATAGCTCCAGTTTGAAGTCCCTGGACGCCCATTGGTAACGGTTGCGAACCCATCCTCGGAGTTTGGCCAGCGAAGTTTGAACCGCTGAACTTGCGCTTGGCGCCTCGGGAAGGTGAACCAGGGATCTCTCCTTGGTCGTGACCCTGTGAATGATGAAGGATACCAACAGGAGAACCATCCGGTAATGTCATTCCGGGCTGAGGCATCGGTTGAACAGTTCCGGGTCTACTTGGGGGTCGATTTTGAGGGGGCTGACTGGGGCCTTGTGAGTGAGAGGTCCCTGGGCGAGACAGAGATGTAGGCGGACGAGGGGGTGGGGGCATCATACCCTGGTGGGTAGACATAGAGGAAGGTGGGCGATCGAACGGTAGTTGTTGTTGGGTCGGCTGTGGGGTTTGTTGAATGCCTTGCGGCATATTCTGCTGGGCGAGTTGTTGTTGAAGGATCCTTTGTTGATGATGTTGATGCTGCAGGTACAACATCGCTTTCTGTCGTTCCTGGGGACTCATTCCAGCGAGCTGGGTAAGTTGTGCGGGAGAGATTCCGGGTATCTGCTGACCAACAGTGGCGGGAAGCGTTGCAGGATTCATACCATTGGCTTGGCCGGCAGACTTCTGGAAGATCTGGCCAGCATTCATCTGGGGTATGTTAGCCATCTGTTGCGGTTGCCGACCGTTCGCGAGCATTTGGTTGGGGTTGACGCCATGGTGCATGAGTCCAGCCTGAACCACCTGGCCGGGAGTCATCATTGAGCCATGAGCCATCGTGTTTCCTCCAACGCCACCAGAGTTCATAAACTGGCCAGTTCCATTGTACATCGCCGGGTAAGGGGGTTGCTGCATTCCATTGTAAGGAAACTTGGAGGGAGTCGAGGGGGATTGTTGGAACTGGGTGGACTGTTGCTGGGGTGTGAACTGGGGTTGGAGATTAAACTGGGGCTGCGATTGCTGGGATTGGAAATTCTGATAGGCTGCCAGAAGGGCAGGATTGATACCGTTTGCCTGTGCGGGATTCATGGGACACTAAAGATATGGGGTTAGCGAGGATCGACGTGGTAGACAATAGAACACGGACAGTCGTTAGAGCGTGAAGGGATGACCGATACGCGTCGAGGGGAACAATACACAGTGACTTGTCGCGATCTCAGAAAGTAATAGAGGGACGCTCGTGTCGGTTGTGTTGGACGCGAAGGCGTGTCTGTTGCGGGAAGAAATAGGTGAGAGGGGAGCGCGAGGACGGGAGAAAAGGGGGAAAGATGAGGGAGGGGAGCATTTTTGGAGAAGATGAAAGGAGAGGAGAAGGGGAGATACGCACAGACGGGAGGAGAGGAGGGAGATATATGGACAGAAGTTCTCGGCTGAGGACCAGGTCTACTGGGGATGACCCACCGGACGGCGACCGGACGGAGCGAGTCGGGATGAGGGCGGGGACAGGATTAAGGGTCGACTGAGACCTGGCCGGGTTGTATCTGCAAATCCAAGCAGGCGTCGTTTCCGAACACTCCGAGGGTAGACGTCCGCTCTGTCCTCTTCGTTGTTGGTTTCTGCGACGACAGGAGATGTCACGTTGCCTGTGACACTGTAACGGCAAACGTGACTCACCCCAACCTACGCTCTCTCCCTATATAGACGGCCAGGAATAAAAAAAGAGAGAGAAGAGGGTATACACACACGCAACACTATACACTACCACCACCACCGGAACGTACATACACACGAGGGGATCCGCGATTACACGTATCAAACGCCCTCGCGGATAAATGTTCCAGCTTTTGCCCGCTTGGCCTGTATTTCTATACATTGACTTGATCCAGATCCCCGTTTCAAGATCATTTCATCCCTGGACTATCCCCACCAAGTCCCCTCCGTGTCATCCGCCACCGTCTCCGCCCATCTACTGCCCCTTTCCAGCCAGAGCGCCCACCTCATTCGATCGCTCAATCCATGCCCGTTTCCAAATAAATTCCAGTTAGCAGCACGGGGCCCTCCTAAGTCTTATCATATCACCAGCCCGCGTAGCTCAATCGGATAGAGCGTCAGACTCTTAGCTCGTGTAGGCAATCTGAAGGCTGCGAGTTCGACCCTCGCCGTGGGCTATAGTCGCTTTTCTTTTTTTTCTTCGGTAGAGGCGAATGCCTCATCCGTCGATCGACATCTCCTTTCTGCACTCCCGAATAGTCGTTTTCCCGTCTGCCCTCATCCTCAGTTCCGATTTTTCTTCCCGCCCTCCACGGTGTACGGTCATTGTCGTTTAACACTTCAAAATTGCGGTCATGAGGCCCGCCCTCCCGTGAGCGGCAAGCGGGCGCTTGGTTCACGCCCAACCACCGATAAGATGCTTCGTCTCCCTGCTTGAATCACGTGTAGCGATTGCTTTTTACGGTAGGTCCTTTTCCGCTTTTGGGTAACGTTGTAGTCTGACATCATGAAGAATCTCCCGGTTCTCGTATAAATACTGGACTGGTCTCCCCAGTATTGCGGCTCTCCTCATCGTCTCTCTTCCACCAACTCCACATCTCTCGTTTTCTATCAGCCACTTCCGCTCTATCTACCACAATGTCTCATTATCTGGCCTTTGTCTTGCTGGCTCTTTCGGCTTCCTCTGTCTTTGCCGCTCCTGCAGAGCTCCCTCAGATTCCTACTATCCCTGACGCGACAACCGTTACCCGACCAGTCTTTGGTGGACGTTCGAGCGACAAGGTTTACTCCCTGAATACTCTACGCAAACGTGACTGGCAATATCCAACGTCCACCGAGGACTGTCGTTTATCCGAGGTCCCCGAGGATCACCTTACCCTTCCTTACACCCACGAAGATCAAGAATACTCTGAGGAATGTCTAACTCGTCTCGCTCTCTCCGTCCCCTTCGAGGATCGCAAGTCTTGCCGCACTACTGGACCTAACGCTCGTGGTTACGACGGGGACTGCCTTTTCAAGAAGGCCTTCGATGAGGACTGGAAATTTGACATGGAGAAAGCCAGGGAAGATGAGCGTGCCTGGAGGGCCGCCAACCCCTCTAGGTCCTCCTCAGATGCTTGGCGCAATCAGTTCCCAACCGCCGTCTCTCACTGTCTCATCGATATCGAGTTCTTGACCATGCGTGAAGTGGTCGGAGAGAAGGGCGGCGAGAAGAAGCCAGTCAAAGGCGGAAAGAAGAAAGCCACGACCATGACTTCGGATGCGATGAACGGTTGGAGCCCCTATTCCGTTACCCACACTGGCGAGACATTGGACAACGACTGTCTCTTGCGTTTGATCATCGGCTCGGGCATCGTCATTACCCCTGACACCTGCCCCCCTGACGACAACCTTGCCGCCGATGAAGCAGCGCTGACTACTCTCCTCACCAACCTACTTGGCAATTCCGCCAGTGCCACTATCACTGCCTTTGTCACCGCTCTCGGGGCTCTAGACTCGGGCTGCCTCATCAACATCGTTTCGGCGATCGTAACGGCTCTTGGTATGGACACTGACATCACCGATGACCCCTCCGCTCTCCTCGCCCTGATTACCAGTCTTCTCAACATCCTGTGACCTGGTGCTGGAAATGACGAGCAGTAGATAGTTGATTTTGTGGCTTGAGAGGAGTTGTACATCTATTACCCCCGTGTTCACACCGCTAGATAATACCACTGTCTTTTCAGATACCTCTTGTTAACGCGATGATCCAGCAGAGCCAACACTATGTAATTAGACTCGAATCGGGGTTACGCCATGAGACCTTGAGAGGGCGATACATCTGTCAGCAAGTCTGTTGGCTAGTTGCGGAGGAATGGTCCCCAACATTGCACACGTGCATTATCTACTACCCTGTGTATATGTATACGTATAATAACTAGTCTACGAATAGCTGATTACCGAGATAGGAGAGTTCGCGATGTAAAGTTTACTCCGGCTTGCCAGAGTATGAAGAGGAACGAGAAAGTTTTCCAGACTCCACGTCCTCCGTCTGAAGGCGACCGTACTGTTGTCCGTTCTTGGTGGTTGCGGATGTCTGCGACGATTGACTCTCCAGGTGTTTGACCCAAGTGTAGTAGATGGATCCGCCAAGGATGATTGCGATGGAGGACGCTCGTCCACTAATGCCCTTTAATCAGGCCCGCTAGAAAGCGAGCGGAATAGACGGCGAACTCACGTGGTGATAACATCGTTAAAGAGCCACACTCCGAGCACCGAACCCGCTACACCTCGAACGGCAGAAGAAACCATGTGGGTAATGGGAGAGGTAACCTTGATCGACAACAAACTGGCGATGCTCATCAAGAAACCAAAGACACCCTGTGCTTGTCGTCAGACAGTGGCTCATACTTAACTTTCAGGAGAGATATACCGTGATCGCAGAACCCCAGATGAAGGTGTTCAAGGGGGAGACTCCATTCGACAAAGGTCCCGGCTCAGCAAGGAGAGTAGCAATCGCAGGAACTTCACCGGCGACAACGATGACCGGGATCAGGGTGACGGCGCTATACAGGTTGGTGTACCACGATAAGTGGAGAGCGCTTCCCTTCACAACATCCAAGCTGCGTTTGATGACGACAGAGTGGATAGCGGTAATCATAGAACTCAAAACGCCAAAGGTCACGCCGATGATAGAGACCTTGGTCCCATCCAAGAAGACGCCAACGAAAAAGCCCATGGTGACCAATAAACAAGCCACAAGGATCCGGAGGGATGGACGGGAGTGAAGCACGAAAAAGGAGGTGCAGACAGTGAAAGGCAAGACCATGCCTCGGGCGACTTGGTAAAACGAGGCGTCGACATATTTAAGGGTATAGTTGCTAAAACTGTGGGGGGAATATGGCGTCGATCAACTGGACCATTACACTGGTGGTCGAAAGTGCGGAGGCAAACCTGAGACCGACAACATTGAGACCAATCATTGGGATGAGCCCTTGGACGGTCTGTTTGTCAAAGTACAAGGGGACCTTGAGCAAGCCGCCGGCGTGACAGGCGAGGAAGAGTAACACTGCGATGACGAGTTGGGCAAATAAGAAGAACAGAGGTGCTTCAGTCGAGTTCAAGACCCATTTGTTGCTGGACGAGAAGGGTTGTTAGATTGTCGGGTGGATCGTACATGTACCACGTCAACGTACGCCATGACCATCTGTGAAAACGGTCAGATCAGACGAGTCAACATATGCGAGAATCGGTAAGGCCGTACCGCTAACGCTGCAACCAAATAGAACAACACCGTGCCCATCTGCTCTCGTTCGTGTTCAGAGAAACGGACGATGAGCGGTATTCTCGGGCCAGACTCACAATAGTCAGAGGCGAGTGTTTCTCCCCATCTTTTGACGCCATTTTCGAAGTCAGGTATAAATTGAATGAGGACTAAAGGAAGGAATGCGGTATTTTTTTAATCGTCAGCTCGAGGAACTTGAGTCTTGAGGTTGTTGGCGAACAAGCGGGCGCAGTCGAACTTGTCACAAAGTGTGACCGACATCCCATCGTCGGTGCCTCGATCAAAACAGACGCGACGCGAAAGTTGTCATTAAACTCGTCCTCCCCTCCGCCAGCTGATGGACGACACCGACGACAATGGTTTCCCCCCAACGATAAGTTCCAACGCCTGTCCGCGTCTCTAGTTTGTCTGCTCTAGGCGAGGTCTAATGCGAACATCTAGTGGAGGATAATACCATCAAGATCCTCCTCGCCACAGACAACCACATCGGGTACCTTGAGCGTGACCCTATTCGTGGTCAGGATTCCATAAACACCTTCAAAGAGATTTTGGAGTTGGCTGTTAAGCATGAGGTACGGATACACATCCTGTCCCCTCCTGTCTACCCGATGATACGGTGGGCCTGGTCTAGGTTGACCTAGTTCTTCTCGGTGGAGATTTGTTCCATGACAACCGCCCTTCGAGGGACACACTGTATCAAGTCATGGCACTTTTACGAGAGTACTGTTTAGGTGACCGACCAATTCAAGTCGAGCTTTTGAGTGATCCAGACGAGGGCAAAGTTCCCGGTACATCGTAAGTTGCTCCACAATTCTATCTCGAAATTCACCAGTGAACTCGTGGACGTTGAACACGAACTTAAAGCTTCCCCGCGGTCAATTACGAAGATCCGAATCTCAACGTCTCCCTGCCCGTATTTTCGATTCACGGCAATCACGACGACCCACAGGGCGCCGGAGCCGTAAGTCGGTTTTCGTTCGATATACGGTCTTGTCTATTAATAAGTTTCATTTCGTTCATCACTAATCGAAAAGACTGGCGCCCTCGGAGCTCTCGACCTGCTCTCGGTCAGCGGCTTGATCAACTACATGGGTAAATTTGACTTGCCTTACTCCGACGCGGAGGCGAAAGAAGAAGGGATCGCCGTAAGGCCCGTATTATTACAGAAAGGCACCACCCGCCTGGCCATGTATGGCATTGGAAACGTCAAAGACCAACGTATGCATTTTGAACTGCGAAGCAACCGTGTCCGGATGTACATGCCCAGAGACAAGGACAACTGGTTCAACATCTTAATCATCCATCAGAACCGGTACGCCCTTTCCTCATCTCGAACCTTACATCACAATCTTAGCTTTGTCGCCTGTGTCCCCGTTGGGTCATCTTGTTGGATCTAAGCGTAAACCATGGTCCCCAGAAGTCCGTTCCGGAGGGCATGTTTGACGACAGTATTGATTTGGTCGTGTGGGGTCACGAACACGATTGTCGAGTCATCCCCGAGACGGTCGTCGGGAAAAAATACCGAATAACCCAACCCGGATCCTCTGTAGCCACGTCATTGGCCGATGGAGAGTCTTTAGACAAGTGTGTCGACTCTTGGATCAGTCCTTCCCCAGGCTAACACCTCCCTCTTAAGACATGTTGCTCTCATTCATGTGCATGGGAAGGAGTACTCCCTCAAACCACTCCCTCTGCGAACAGCCCGACCCTTCGTCCTTGAAGAGGTCGTGCTATCCGAAGTCGCTGAGGAAGAAGGGTTCGAACTCGAGGATCAAATAGAAATTACCAAGTATCTCAGATCGCGGGTAACCATCGTTCCCTTCTTCATCCTCCTAGCCGAGTTTCGACTCCGCGAGTTCTAAGAAGGTTGATTGCTGATCATTGGGTGAAGGTTAATGCGCTGATTGAGAAAGCGAACGCTTTGTGGGATGAACGGAACGTGGAGGCGGCAAAGCGAGGCGAGATTGAGCTCCCCCGTATGTTGCCGTTGATCCGACTCAAGGTGATTTTTCCGAATGTTTGATTCAGAGTCTATTTTCCGCCTTGGTTTGGATAGGAGACTGAGATTATGCAACGTTCATAGGTTGACACAACGGGTGTAAACTCGTTATCGAATCCCATTCGGTTCGGTCAAGGGTTTCAAGGCAAGATCGCGAACCCTCGGGATGTCCTTGTATTCCACCGAGCCAAGAAGACCGCTAGCAGGTCTAAGGTCGTTGTGGAACAACCAGAACTGTCCATTGATGATCCAGAGTTGTCGCTCGCCGAGAAGATTTCTAAACTCAGAGTGCAGACCCTGGTGCGCGAATTCTTGGGTGCTCAGGAGCTACAGTTGTTGGGCGAGGCGGCCATGTCTTCGGCCATCGAAACCTTCGTTGAGAAGGACGATACTCATGCCATTCAAAAGTAAAATCCATGTCTTGCTGGTCCGTAGACAAGTCTTACATTACCCCCCCTAGTCACGTCATAAGCTCACTTAAGAAAATGATCAAGAATGTCCAAGTCACCGGAGACTCTATTGAGGAGGAGGATCTCGATGAAGCGGTAGGATCACATTTCGTATTAATACTAGATTGTCTGACTTACTCTTTGAAGGTCGCCAGGGCTCGCGAACAACACGAAAAGGAATTCGCGGAGGCTCCAAAGAAGGAGGTACACCTCTCAATTGCATGAAAACGTGTAACACGCGCTAAGTAAATTCTAGGCCAAAGGGAAAGGCAAGGCTATGGATGACGATGAGCGCAGCGTTGACTCTATGGAGATCGACGTTGACGTGCGGAACTCTGACTTCGAGGAGGAGGAAGAGGAGGCGCCACCTTCAAAACCAAAAAGAGCGACAACCATCCGAACTAATACCGCCAGAGGGAAGAAGAAGGCGCAACAGTCTGAGTCAGAGGACTACAAAGAAGAGGAGGAACCTGCGCCGAAGAAGACCGCCACCAGAGCAAAGAAGGAGCCGGCGAAGAAAGACCAAACGTCGAAGAAACCACTCACAAGGGGCAGTCGCTCGAAGAGGGTTGTGGTACGTTGATTGCGCCTGTTGCTGTCCCCCCTCTTGCTCAGTTATTACAGGAGGACAACGGGAGTGACGAAGATGATGTTGCCGAGATAGAACCGCCAAAGAAAAAGGGTCGAACAGCAGTCCTTAGGTACGATTCTTCCCCCCAAAATCCGGAATTCACAAAACACCTTGTCGTTCGACTATCTAAATTGCATCTCTCCTAGTCAACCGGTAACGATAACGAAGAAGGCACCAGCCAAGAAGGCCACCACTAGCGGAACTAAACAAGGGACCCTGAGTTTCGCTCCACCAGGCCGCAGGACTAAAGGCGGAACCAAGGATTAGTGTGATCTCTGGTCGGTGATTTCTCTTTCACCCGCACGGACGCGCGCATATCTTACGGGTGCCGTCGCACTCTTGATAATTTGTTACGTTCCTGGCCGTATTGCATTCGTAGAGCTGGTATGGTACTACTTGATTGACGCGTTTTTGACCCCCATGGTCGGCGGTAAAGACCTCCTTTTGATCTCTTTCCTCCCACGCGCGCGCTTATCATCGCCTCCGGGATTCCTTATGTATACCTCCGCATCTCATCCTCATCTTTAGAATGCCGTCCTTCAATTCAATCTCATAATTGCGCAGAGGCGAATCAGGGTGCTTAGGCACGCGCCGTTGGTGTTCAGAATTCAAAGGGCACCTTCTCCCCACCAATCATATCGACCGCCCTCGGGACTTGCGTTCCCCACCCGCGCGATACTCCCAACGAATTCTCCAGAGTGACCCTCACGCGCGTTCAATTGCTCAACACAATAGAGTTGCGGCCTTAAACATATGTACATTTTCATCCAATACTAATCCGGGGAATTAGGCCTACTGGCAGCGAGAAACACGCGGGGCAGCAGAGGACTGTATGTTGGATCAGAATTCGGTCTCAACTTCCGGACGTGTTATCTGCCGCTTAACTTGGTACTTGGCAACGTGAAGTACCCACTCTCGAACCCCACCTGAAGTCTGTGTTCTTTGACGTACATGGACCCGGTCCGATGACCACGTTGCCGGTCGCGTTCACACCTCCCGTTCAACGTTGAAGATAATTTCACCGCCACTTTCCAACGTGTCACTCGCACCGTGTGGTCCTGTTCAGCACTGCCATCATTACCCATCATCCACCCTTTCGTCGGATCGGGAAACGACCGCGTTGGCCGGAAGTGCTGGAAGTCAGCGCGTTCCTCGGTGCTCCCATCCCACCTTCCGTTCCCGAACAATTTTCAATGGGGCTGATACCGTTTTAGCTTCGACTTATATGTCATGGCCCGGTATTCCGAGGTGGATGGGAAACCTGTCTCCCGTTTGTTGCGAGTTTCCGGGGGTGGGGGTTCTGCTGATCGATGCGTTCCTCGCATACCACCTGGGAGAGGGTACTGAGTTTACTGAATGATGCGTATGCCGGACGGCTGCTTCGGTCCACCAACCGACGCGTTCTCTGTCACACGAGTAGTAATCTGCGTAACCTCACCTGCGTACTTTCTGCATTTCCGATACCTTCCCCGCAGTCGAGGCGCATATGGTACCGCATCCGGTGTAGACTTTTCATCCGAAGACGGTGATGAGGTACCCACCTGCCCCTACGTGTTCCCGCACCCCTCGAGCCTCCTCCCGATCAGACTGATCCCAAGTCATTGCTTCTCATGTCTGGGGGAGATTCCGGGCTTCGGGGAGCGACAGCCTTAGGCTCACCGTTCCGATCCTCCGGTAAGCTTCTCCCGATCTGCACTTCCACTGATCCAACACACCGCCATCCAATGGAACGTAATCCAGTTTCAGCAGCCTGGTTATCCTCTTATTTCTTGGGATCGCCTGCCTCGCTAAGCGTCGACCGGCGGAATGTCCCGGAGTCGCAGATCACCGCCACCACAACCGTTCATCGATCCTTTAAGCACGGAAGAAGCCCTTCAAGCCAATCGGAAGCAAAATGAATGCCGTCCATTGGACAATCGGCTCGGATGTATGGTCCGCATGGGTGATCTTCCTGTCTCAATGTTCGGTGTGCTTATGCGATACCTTCTCTTTCGTCTAACAAGCGGAGATCCGTAGCCGACGTCGACAGATAGGTTGGTGGAGGTGGAGATGTCGCCGAAGATCAACGTTCCGACATTCAATCTAACAGGGTCGAGGGCACTTTCGCTGCGACGATGTGCTCGTATTCGGCCGCCCGACTTCGCGTTCGATAGAGTAACGTCGGGTCACTGTAGAACACTTACGACAATGTCGGAGGACTATACAAGATACCGGTCCAAACTACATTTTTGCAGGATCATTCGGGTGTACCTTAATGATAACGACACCACCGAACGACGGAGGTCGCTCTCTTCCACGCTAGAATGTCGAAAAAAAAAATAACGTAGTCAAGACTCAACGAAAGCAGCGAAACTACGCGCGATTGACCAATTTCTGATGAACTGTTCGGTTCTCGTGCTTCAGGGTAACTGATAATCACCTCCATCCTCGTTTTGTACGCCTGTCAAACGATCGTTAGTCGCATCAATGACCCAGGGATTCGCGTCGATCGTCGACGGACAGATATCGGATCCACGCCAACTAACTCATCATTAAGAGATCTGCGGAAAGAATGAAATGTAGACCGCGAATCCGTACTCGGAACACGAGGCACTCAGGGAAGAACTCACAAGGTGGGGCAAGGCGAAGGCAACCCTATAGATTACCGCTCTGGTGATTCATTGCTCATCCTGTTTGTCGTCAGGTGGTCTGAAATCGTTGGGGCCGACTGCAGGGAGCAGCACACATTGAAGGCAAGGAGTCCTGAAGAATATTTGGGATGATGGCGGTCAAAACCACAGCTTCAAGGTTGTTCGGCATAGCGTTGGACGCCGATATCATTCCGCGTCACGGTCAAGCTGTTACTCATTGCGTAAGGCAAAGTGCTCTCTCGCTAGATGTTCCACAGGAACAGGGAAGGATCTTCCTTGCCATACCAACTAGGCATCACTTCGGCAGATGGATCTTGTTCGCGTTGCTCGTCAACGGGATCACGGAAAACGAAACCAACTGACCACGGCTCCAGGCCCTGCACAAACTGTTCCACCAGAGACTTGTTACTGCTGGAGAATAATTTCCAGACTTCAACGTGAACTTACAATCTCATCTGGGATGGGACGGAAACCTCCTTCGGATGCGTAAGAGCGGTACGTTTGATCATCATAACGGCTGCAGCCGAGAGCGAACACAACAAAATAACCCTATATTAGAGGGTGGAGAGAGCCGCTGGAAGGGATGTGGTGTTGGGATTAGAGTACCGACCCCACTGGATCGACCTCCTTGATGATTGGGAAGCGGAAAGCATATGCACCAGATATGGCAGTGCTCTCACTTCCTAAAAGAACAATATATTGAGGTATCCGCAGCTCCCAGAAGGGGAAGGCGGACGACCATACGAAGGGAGGCCTAGGTTGGGTTGTAGTTACAGCTGAGCAACGAGGGGCATGTGGGCGAGACCCGCTGCATGGGCTTGCGATACAATCTCTCAGAACCACGAAATTTGAAGAACGATGTATGGAACATTACTTTGAAAACTCCATGAATCCAACAACGCAGGATGGGGATCGGTCAGTGGCCCACATGGGTGTCGTAGAGGCACAGAAATTTGGGGGACCTGGCAGTCGAGGCAGCTTTCCGTTGAGGATGGCTCATTAAACCTTTAGAGCAGGAGTCCGGCTAGGACAGAAACAGGACAGACGATAAGTGGAGGTCAATGTGACACATAGGATAGTAGTTGGCACTTTCAAGTTCACCCCCGAACCGAGCGATTATCCTGATGACGTGCTAACGTCGTCCCCCGTCGCAAAGCAATAATGCCGTCGGTCGGATTGGAGATGGAGAAACTGACATGAAAATCCGTGCGTTGTCACAGAAGAATACATGGCACTCAGAGGGCACACAACAGACACCTATAGACCGCAAGGATGCATACGTTCACTTTGAGCTCCAGACCAAGCCAGCTGTTGGAACCCTCGCATGTTCTGCCAGGCCGACGACATAGACGCCCTGCTCGGGTGTGGCCGAAGGACCCCGAATCCCACAGACCTTTCAACTTTCTCCGTCATCTCTGGCTCCGTGTCGCGTTTGAAGGACCCCGCAAATCTTTCTCGGAATTTACCTCTGCTTTTCCTTCACGGTCGCGCCTCTAGTTGTAAAACCTTGGGGAATTAAAGTCGGATGCTGCGTGTGTAGTGCGGATCCTTTCGAGTCGCATTCGCGTTCCCTTAATGGCTTTCCACTCGAGCGATATGGGAATGTGGCACCCTCGCCTTGTTGCAAATACTTCGAAGACTCTCGAATGGGGTTATCGGCGGTGTTTACGTGCTCGAAGATACTCTGAGCCAGGTTCGCTCTAGACACTGGACTTCTCGGTCTGTCCGACGATATGACGGACATCACCTCCACATGTCGATACCAAAGTTGTTCCTCCCAGCGCTCGCTTGCTGCGTTCATCTCCACAATCCGACCGGGACCATTCTTCCGATCTCGCTCCTGTCTATCTCACGGCTTGTCGTCATTCCATTTCGACTCTGTTCTCGGTCTGTTGCGCTTTATTCCCTCGCTGATCACGCGGCAGCGACCTTGTGTCTGCATCCGCACAAGAATTGGGTGATCCTGGTTCTATTTTGATTCACCCACGCCCCTAACTCCCCTGTTCTATCGTTATCTCAGACATAGCATTTCCGGTTGGAAGTTGGAGTCCTTTCGAGAGTCGCTGCACGATGCGGCTTCTTTTCTATCCTATTTATTCGCTCGTAAAAAATAACTCTACGAGATTAAGTCGCAACGATGCGCCGCATCTGAACGTTCAGCGAACTCGGAGCTTTGGGGCGTGGTTTGGCGGTATAAGTTGGTCGCCGATATCGCAACGTCTCCGGTTTGCTTTCGTAACGATGCCCGCACAGCCTACGCACAGTCTTGCGGTCCAAGGACATGGCGGGAACCCACGCTATGTAATCCAGAATTACCTGGATGGTCTCCCTGAACTGGGGGACTTGTCGTTGATACGGGGGAATGCTCCAGCTAGCGTGAAACGGTTAGTGAAGAACGTTTTCGATGCATACGGTGTCGGCAAAGCGGGTTGTTTTGCCAGCTCTGTCGGGGAGTCTGTGCGACTTGTCGAGGTCAGCGCAAAGGGGTATCGCCAGCCCCTCGGGCCAGTTGAACCAAAGGAGAGAGTGGAAGCGAGTACGGTCGCAGAAGTCGTGATCTCTCCAGGTACGTCGCGATGGATAATGGTACCTCGTTTTTCTTACACTTGTGGGAATGGTAGAAATGCTCAACAGAGCCGGGATCCTGCATGGCGGGTGTATTGCTTATCTGATCGACATGTACGCTCCACCTGCCAATCATACCCGCGCAATGACGGTGATCTCGATTTACGTTTCAAATTTCAACAGCTGCTGCGCTACTCCCCTCGTCGTACTCGGTCATGTCCAGGGAAAGAACGGGCTTGGGGTAACTCAAAATATGAATATCAGCTACCACGCTCCAGTTTCCTTGTGGGTTTTTTCTCTTTCTCTTCTATCTGCCCTCCTGGTTTGTTCTCGTATGTTAACTTTTCCCATGCCGCCCTCGGGATTGTGCGATCTTTGATTGACATGTGTACTTCACACCCGGTGATCTCCCTTTTGATAGAGGCGCAACCATCGAGATCGTCAGTCATTCAGTTGCGATGGGCTCGAGAGTAATGAACTCTCGGTGTGAAGTAAGTTCGGTTCTCCCGTTATATCGACTGGTTGACTCAACCGCAACGAAACCGCCGACTCGTCCCGCCTTGGATCCTCGTCTGTTCCACTGCGGTGTACCAGGTAATTGAGAAAGGTTCGGGACGCATTATCGCCTCTGGTACACTCAACAAAATGCAACCACGAGAGGAAGATTCGACTCAAAAGGTTAGGTTATGATTGTACGTTAGGGAGGAAGGTCTTGGAACCTTGTAGGGAAACCTCGACATCGTTGCATCTCTCCTTAGAACACTTTTACGTCCTCTAGACTCTCTGCCACAGATGTGGCGTAGGTAAGGCCCTCTTTTTGTTACTTCCTAGCTTGATCTATACCGCGCGGGATTAAAGTTGAGATCGGATGGTGTGAGAACAGATGAACGTTGGGAACCCTTATACCTGTCCTCCTAATGTCTAGTGCACCTATCCCACGCGTTCCGTCGTTCTGGTCTTTCGGTTTATCATTACGAAAAGGGAGCAATTGAGCTATCACGACCGACGCTTCCAGGACTTTGTTCCGGCACTGTGCGTTCGCTCCGCTTGCAAAACCCCGCTCATGCCTTGCCCAACGGACAGATGGACGCGGGACAGTGTTTCATGTGTCCGAACGTACGGAGCTGTTCAAGTTCATTTTAACACACATGACTTCGCTCCGCACGCCACTCCTCTTCAACGCCGCATACATATCTTTTGCCCTAAAATACGGACATACGCCATACTTCTGTGCAAACTGAACAATGGCGGGCCATGGAATGGAATGATTGCATGAACTTTCGCAGAAGTCTCACGAAGGGAAGTACACTCGAGTGCCAGCCGAGGATAGGCTTGTGGAATCAATCGTCCGAAGGATACAGACCAGGTTGACTGTTAACCGACGAAACTGAAGTGTCCGCGAGACGCACGTCCTACCCGAGTCATTCGCAGGGTGTCTGTACATCGTTGGTGGAAACCACCTACCAATGGCCGTACGAGAACAGTTTGTACGGGCCCCGAGCCCACTGAGGTGGAGAAAGGCTTTAAGCAAAAACCTTCGCTCAGTAACGATAGGTTCGCTTAGTGCGTGAAAGAATGCAAAGGAAGTGATGACTAGCCAATCAAAAGAAAGGAGACGGTATCTGGAAAACTCCGCAGCCAAAGGGGACAGTGAATTGGAATTAGCGATCACGAGAGAGGCGAGAGGCGCGGCCAATTCAAATCATTATCACCTACTGTCAAATGAATGGAACGGGAGGTTTGCAGCGACAGTTCTGACAGGTGCCGTAGGATGAGGATTTTCAATGGCCCGCATGCACTTTTTACGGCCAACCCGGTTAAGAGGGCGCAAGTGTAGGGGCATGCGAAAAGTTCAGACAAAAATGCCGTATATGTATGGCTTACGCATTTGGTGGTTTGTCAATGTCCAGCACCGGAACGGTTCGATCAATAGTGCCACGATATGTATTTGTGGCCTTGCCCCTTTGGTAGGGAAACGAACTCGTGCGGGCCATCTTTCAATTGTGCGGTCTCTTACCTGTTCGTCCTCCATTATGAAAACGCGTGCCTTCCAGTCGGTCGTCCACGCGTACATGGCTTTATGAGGTATATCCCATCAAAACAGTAACAATCACTCTTACCAACTGCGGAAGCAATGGCAATGTCAGCCCACCAATCTGTAAGCCGAATTCAGGAGATCACAGTCTAGAACCCAGACATAATGATCTTGAACCCTATAAGCGTACTTCAAGGCAGGATCGCATTGACGCTCGTGTGAGAGGGAAGGTGGTAAGCCGACCAGGCGCGATCGAGAACGAGAAGCAGCGGGCATGGTCAAGCATAGAACCATGTGAACCCCAGACCCCTCGACAACGGGGAATTCGGCAGCACTGGGTTACAGAAACGACACTGCCACCTCGGCTACGGGTTGGATTTTACGTCTCACTTTCGAACGCATAGGCGAGAGGAGAGTAGATAACGATAATGAAATTGGTAGGATGATAGTCGACGACTCATCGAAACACTCACATAAGTTCCATTCCAACAGCGATTGCGTTTTACTTCGAGCGGAAGCAATCCCTCTCTCCAACCGCGTGAACGAAGACCACTCGTGTTGGCGTCTTGGCCCCGATCAGCGGAATCGATGAATTCAAATTCGTGTAAACCAGTTTGATGGTGTGTCACCGATATGATGCCCCTCGGGTATTCACCCAGATCCTTCGCCGCCGATATAAGCCAGAATTTCGGCAAGCACCTGCAAATCCCACTCATTTGCATCTCTACCGCTGTCCCGGAACTTCTTAAGCCAATGTTCAAGCGTAGCTGTCTTATCATTTCGGAGAGTCCAGTTTGGCGACGGTGTTTGCCGGATGTGAGAAAAGTCCTCGACCCGAAACTGCTGTGGCATGCGTTTAGTTTTCGTCGAGAGACACATGCACGAGCCTCCTGAGGGGCTGATAACTTACGTTCTTCAGTCCTTCCGCACCCACCGGTGAGCTGGCTGGGTACTCAGAAAAATAGATCCCGGTACACTTCTCAATTACCGGCTTAGCCGCGATAGACAGGTACACATCAATGCACCTTGATGTGTGCATCCTAAACTGGGGGCGGACGTTGCGGTCAGAAGCCAGGAAAGTAAGGTAGAAAGTGCCTGGAAGGCGAACAGAGGGTGGATAAGAGGTAATAACGTACTTGATGGCAACCAGAAATAACCACCACGCAGCGTTGGAGATCGTGGAGAAGGATGCTTCCTTTGATGACTGGCAAGAGGAGGACGCAGTTGGTAACATTGCGGATGTGGACTGCTGTCGGGGTCATAGTAGCACTGTCACCTTCCATCAAGTCTACAATACAATTGTCGAGATTGGCGATGATCAACTCCGAATCAATGGGGATAGAAGAAGTATCCGGAAGCGATGTGAAAGTGAGCAAACATCCTGACTTGGAGGTCAGGGAGAGATGCGAAGTGGGTAATCTGCTGATTGTCTCTGCCGGGGTAGGTGCTTTGACCTCAGATGCGTCGGGTGTGGGTTTGTCCAGCTTGTCCTTTCGCTTGAACGCAAACTTTGGCTTGGTGCCAGCGGATGTCTGGTTTGTCTGCAGTTTCTCCAAAGCTTGTTCCCACGACTTTAGTTGCTTGAATCCCAGACATATCATCAGTGATCACGTCAAGGGAATCGAGCGAAATTGGTACCATCTCGTACTGTCGCTGGTCATAAGGGGGAAGGAACGAGCGTACGTCCACGAACTTCTTCCTTAGAAGAGCCAATTGGGCCGAAAACTCAGATGCATGCGAGCTGGTGGTGGTAGATAAACGGGTAGTAAAGTCTAAGATATGGATGAGTCGAGTGATGCTAAACAAATTGCGCGCCCGATCTCGGAACAGAACTTCGCACTGACCATTGCGGGTTGCTTGGAACTCGGTATAGAAATCGCGAGCGAAATTCGAATCGGACATAGGATTTTTGGTAAAGAGGGTCGAGATCAGAGGACGGACATTGCCGGCGGGTTGATCGCTGTTTACAACGCTAGTTCATTGGCTCCTGTGCGCGGTGGTCCACTTGCGGATAGTGGAGATCCGGCCTTGCGGGGGAGGGAGGGTATTGGGTTAAGCGTACGTATTCGCAGGGGGCAGACCAAAGTTGCTGATTGTCTCCAAGACGGGTTCCGACAAAACTACATCTCTGAAACCATTACCACGAACTGGCGCCTCTGGGACAAGAACCGCGGGGTCGGTGCCGTCCGTGAGGCGAGAGGCGGGGGTGGACGTGTGTCGGTGCACCCTCGTGGCTAGGCTGGAGATATGCGGGATGGTCGTGGCTGAATGGGAAAGCTTGCTCAATTATCAGTACCCGACGGGATGAGGAGATCCTGAGGTATGGAAATGATAATCGAAATCGAGGAAAATGAGAAAATCCTCCACCAATTTGAAAAGAAAAAGAAAACTGACAGAGCCTCCAATTTGCCACCGGTGTGTGATCAAAAAATCTTTTTACGTATCGACTTTTACGACAAGCCCCGACCGCTCCTAATGGTATATAATACCAACCCTCCTCCCTCCACACTCTCCATCTCCAGACCCTCTTCGAGTCCACGCTCCCCTACTCTTCTTCCAAAATCACCTCTCGTCCATCTATCCGATGACAATGATGAACGGCCCACAACAGAACATCCCTGCGTATGTCGCGTGTGTTCATCCATCCTGTTCCCCCATGGCTCACATCTTGCCCCGTTTCCGCAGCGAGTGGGCACGGAACGTTGACCTCGCGAAGCGTCTCGTACGCATGTACCAAGGATGCCCCCACACCGAACACCCGACTAACCTTTCCGAGCACGATCTCCTCGGCTACGCTTGGGTCTTCCTCAAAAGCGATATCCAGCGGTGGAAGGACCGCATGAAGTGGGTCGGTCGCTGTCAAGAGACCGGCCAAGACTACCTTTGTATGACCTACAAGCACGTAGACAGAGGTTAGTTAAACGATTTCCTCCCAGTCAGTCCACCGCCAACTGACGCCCATGGCAATTCCCGCGGCAGATGTGATCAAAAAGTCCTACACGATTCATGTGCAAGTCAACAACGAAGACGTCCAGTACGGTGTCGTTGCGTACCTACTGGGGAAAGAATATGATACCCACTCAAATTCGAGTGGCTCGCCCCCCAGCAGCGTTGCCTCATCGCCTCCGCGTGACATGCAAGGGTCAAAGAACGGGGTCGGCTTCACCGGTCCTGGCGGACGACAGTTACTATGTTGACCGCTGTACTTCCTTTTGTCTCTCTATCTCCTCACTCTCACACGCACTCTGGTACTTTGGTACATTGTTAATACTAATCGTTGACTTGCTCTCTGTTGTTTTCTAGACACTTGCTCTGTATACTACTGTTCCTTTGTTGTCTAAGCTTATCGTGGTCGTGGATGTTCAAGGTATTTAGTAGGCACAGTGCCTCGACGACTCTATTGGAAATGAAAGATCTTCACCTCCATTCTCTGTTTATGTCTGAGACATTATGTGGATTGTTTTGACCGACGGTTGCGGTTCACCCAGCTTGTAGGTCCCGAGGGTTGTATACGATTTGCGTCCTTCCTGGTAGCGTTTCGTTTCCATCACGCGCTTGATCCCCATGTGTAAGCCTCGATCGCTCCACTATTCGTGGTGGGGTCACAACGAGCAAAGGTAATCTCGCAAGCGTTTGATGAGCGTCGAAATATTGTAGGCGTATCAAGTCGGGACAAATACTTATCGTTGTTACGGGTGCACTTGTTCCTCTCTTGAACCATGTTTCTGACGGATATGGTCTCCCTCACATCGCCCGCCGCCCCCACTGCGTCTCCATCGTGGCAAGCCGTCGTTGATAATGACGGCCAGACCAAAATCTCCCTCCTTAGATCCCAGCACATGTTCCTCGGCATCCCCCAACCAGATGTGCGCCGTTATCTGGAAGTAGCGTGATAGATTCTTGACAGACACCGATGCCAACGCGACATCAATGAATTCCGGCGATTTCGCGTCGTGGAAGGACAGGGACATTCCGCATGTGGAACACTTCAATATCGATCGGAGAATTAGGGATGTTCAGAATAACGAGGATATGTAGCAAGCTCGCAAGCTCTCTCGTTGCGTGACTTGATGATCTATACACCGTCCCCGAACCTTTCTTTTGTAGTTTGTGCCGATTGATACTCGACAACTGTCGCAATAACAGTGAGACGCGGCCCATTTATTGCTTCCGCCTTTGCCGCCTGGGACGACATGGTTCGTCCCCAGTTGAAACCCTCCGGAAGGGTTTGCGGAAGCCTTGGGAACGTACACGTGGCTGTCTGACAGAAACAACCGCCTGAGACCGTTTCGCCCATTTCTTCACCACTGGTGGTCATGGTTTGATATCTGGCCTAGCTAAATGCTGATCGTCCCCATCTCAAAAGAGATCGTGACGTCACCCACGCTGGGTAGCATCAAGCTTCTTGCCTAGCTCAGATTGCATCTAAGAGGATGGGGGCATCAATCCTGGTGATGACATGAATACGGTTCGGACTTGTGGGTTATTCTAAGCCATGGTTGTATAGGAGTGCGAGTCGGGGGTCATCTAACAAGGGCATCAATGAGGAAACTGACCATGATTAAGCGAGTTCGGGTTCAACATCCCGTCAACTTCTCACGCGTACTACTTGTGCTCAGGGCCAACCGCGGCCAGCGGGGGATGAGGGTTGTGTGCGACTCTGACGACCGTCTTAGTTCAGGAACAAGTACCGTCGACTTCGAAACACAGCCCTGCGAGGAAGGAATGGGGCGCGTGAGGCGTTTCACTGGAACGGGCGGGCGAATTTACCCTACTCGTCCATTTTCGAACCCACATGACCTTCTCAAAAATGCGTTTTTTCAACCTTCCGTCCCACCCCAGATATTCTGACCGAGTCCAGAGAAGGGACACGGGATAAGGGAGAGAAATGACGTCGCATTTGCCACATCCACCTATGATATGGTGAGTTGGTTGTGAAACAAGCAATGGAACTGGACCTAGCCCATGTAGCTCCACTTTGCGCTCATAGGCCAATGATAAGGCATCCAAGCACGAGTCGCGATCGGATCGTTTGGACATGGCCGAAATGAGGGTGCGGAACAGAGCGGACTTTAGGCTCAATGATACCCGCGCAAAAGCCGACCTTTCCATAACCTCTTTCATTCGTACGAGAGGGTATGAAGGATCTCTTGAATAAAGTGAAAGGTCGTCTACGAGCCATGTGTTTCTGAGTGGAGATAGCAGGTAGAGGTGACCTGTGCGAGGAAGGATCTGATGAGTGATCTATGCGCGCAATGGTAGATAGCCGCAGGCAAATGCTGGTGGGAAGCTACAAGCCGTCCGGGATCCGTTTTACGGAGGCGATGATCTTCGCTCGAACGAATGAATCGAACCGAGGGATGTCCGAGGAAACGGAGAGTGTTCTAGCCTATCTTTCGTCGCCTTTGACGTGCCTGGGCTCGCAGATCAAAGGGAATGAGGGTACACAGATTCAAGTTGATAGTGAAAAGAAACGATAAGACAAAGGGAACAACGGTAAACACCGATGACGTTGAGCGGCGCATCGACTTTTGATGGAGACTCCGAGGTACGGCCTCTGGAAAATGAAAGGACCACACACTGGACGGTGCCTGACAGATGTCATACCATCGTTGGTTAGTACACCCTTCGAGTTCACTCACCGTGGCAGTTTTCGAGAATAGTATAGCCTGGGTTAGCCTCTTTCTATCAGCATTCACTTCGCTTAAGAACATCTCGAAATATACGCCCTGAGGCCATGTGACCAACTCACAACCATATGTTCAGTCAAATACCGCAGCTCGACGAGCGGAGTCTTAAAATACGAAGCGCACATGAACAGCCGCGGTCCCTCAGCTGGTTTCCCGAAAGCCTGGAATAAGATATCGTCCGTTGGCGGGTAGGTATGGCGTTTGATTGCCTGAACGTGAGATATACTATCCAACACGACTAGCAATGCATAATTGGTCAATATACAGTTGTAGATTATGTCGCGTGTTATGCCGAATCGCAACCTCCAATGAGCAAGGCTGACCGTGAACCAATCCCATACGCGTGAAGCTGTCTTGAGCATTGTATTACGAGAGTAAAGGCGCAACTTTAGGACGTCCTTGCCAAAGTTACTCCTGGGAAATGCGTGCATGATAGGCAGTCCGCGTCGGAGGGGTACGAAATGCCGTCGCAGTTATTGTATTTAATGTCGAGGCTAACCAACCAGATGCGAGGGCCAATCGGTGGGAGGACCCAATTGGCGAATGAGAGCGGATTGCGTATAGTGGCGGCCTATGGGCGATGACAAAGGATACTCTGATTAGTGATCTGGTTCGTTGGTTGTATAGTTTCGTGACATTGATTGGCGAGACGAACGCTCAGAGCGCCGTTGGGTACATTTACCCCCGAGTCACAGCGTTTGGGGTTCCTAAAAGCTGTTGTTTTGTCCGCGAGGCATAGACACGACAGTACCAGGAGCACACGGAGTTGATGTATCACCGGAAAATGGGGGTGGGGCACGTTTGGAAGAATGCCATTGGAACGAATCATTCGCGGTCATTACCACTCGAGTGGACTGAGTGCAAATGACCACTGACCAGTCTCATGTGGCCCACAGGACAAGGATAATAGGTGGGACCGAGGAGTTGGCGGTTAATCATGGGGGGTCCGACGGCCCCGGGTGGTTGGAAGTTCGTCGACATTGATTGTTGCCAGAGCGGGGAATACCACAATGTCCGTGATGCTTGCGACTTCGTTTCACCTGAGCTGTTGGACCGATGTCGATCACTGGTCAGGTTGGTGGCTGAAATGGAGCAAGAGAGATCAAGCTTCAAGGGGCGCTGACACCTTCCCAATCGGGGAGGCACATGCTCCCGCGGTGTTCTTGACTGCCACAGTCATCTCCACCTCACTTGTTACAACCTCTTTCTATCTGTTCACTCTTACCATATATCTTCAATCATGGATGACATGGACGTTGACAACGCTCCCACCTCTACCAGGGCGGGAAAGGAGAAGGATAATGGCAAGAAACGATTCGAAGTTAAGAAAGTCAGTGAACATCGCCGAGATGTCATATCGGAAGATCCTAACGAGACCCCCAGTGGAATGCAGTCTCTCTTTGGGCGTGGGGTAAGACTTTCTTTAATTTGTGATCCATTCGGCTGTCTAACCAGGATCTCAGATATCGTCGTCGATAACTGCGCTATCTGCAGAAACCATATCATGGACCTCTGTTCGTCGGCTATCCCATCTCGGCGGTGTCTTTGAACCCGCGCTGATACTTTATCCAGGCATTGATTGTCAGGCTAACCAAGTGACTTCTAACGGTGAGGAGTGTAATGCTGCCTGGGGTATTTGCAACGTGAGTGGTTGCCCTTAAAACACCCGATCTTCGGACTTCTGACACCGCAGGCTAAAGCACGCTTTCCACTTCCACTGTATCTCCCGCTGGCTCAAGACAAGGAATGTTTGTCCTTTGGACAATCGTGAATGGGAGTTGCAAAAGTGAGTACCCTATTAGTCAAGCACGCAACCGGTGCTGACGTGTTTTTTTCCAGGTATGGTCGTTAGTTTGTGCGTCCCCTATATCCATAGCCACCCGCCTTTGTGTTCATTACAATGTAGTGCTAAGCTTTGGAACTACAATACTGGATCAGCCGCCATATGTAATCTACGTGTGCGGCGTGCACATAGTCACGTCGCGATCACATGACTGACGCGTCCCTGCGTGGGAATCAACTCGTGTCCAACTGGTTTCTCGCTGTTCCACAAGTCCTCGTGACTGTTTGGTTTCCCATCCGGTTCTCGTCTTCAACAACGCTATTTCGCGTACGCGCGAGTCAGCATGTCGAGTCGAACCAGTTCCGACCCCTCGTCGGGCTACACCAGGTCTCGAACGTATGGGACAACAACGCATTCAACATTATCAACATCTGACCGACCTTTATCGCCATCAACAAGATACACATACAGCCCATATTCTTCTCGCTCAGGTTTGTTTTCGAGCCTTAAGACCCCGAGTGTATGCGCGACTGATCCAATATCTGTGGTAACGCCACGATATTGTCATCACCTCGAACCCCATGCTCAACTTCTCCCTTCGTTTGTTTGAATTCGAACACGGCTAATTCTTGTCTAGGTTCATCTCGAACACCGTCAGATGGTGACACGGGCTCTGAGGGGCACATGAGGAGGATCACCGTTTCTCCGACAGCCTCACCCCGCATTTCAACTTTTGACACGTACAGCTATTCGGACGAAGATTCAATCGGCGATGCTGCTGAGGTGGAGGCGGCACTCGCCATGATTGACAACGAGCTGTCGAATACTGAGGATGCGGTCACGGAATGGTCTTCTCGAGGATCAAACGTTTCAGGTCCGACAAGTTATTCGGGCCGAACAGGCTACACCAGCCGGACGGGTTACACAGGTACGACGGGTTACAGTGGGGAGACTGGGTATTCGGAGCAGACTGGATACACGGGACAGACAGGTTATACTGGCCAGACAGGCTACACTGGTCCGAGTTACTCAACATACAGCCCTTCTAGTAGTGAAGTGGGATCCTACTCGTCTTACAGTGGGTCTGGTACCGGGCCACAATCGCAATCCTACATCACCGGATCTCATGGGGGCGGTTCTCATCTGTCTTCTGACGTTTTCTCGCCTCGTTCGGGTCCCGCCGAACCACACCGCCTTAGCACAATCACAGAACGCACGGAGAACCCTTCACGTCCTACCTCGTTTCAAATTCCCGCTGGGAACCGAAATTCGGGACTTTCTGCTGATACGAATCGGCGGTCTGTTCATTCCACCCATCTACGCGCTGCAACCGATCCCACCGAGCGTATTGCCTCACCAGTCAACGTTCCCAAGCGTACCGGAGAACTGATTGCCTTCTTCGAGGAGAAAACGGGTGAAAAACCCTCTCTACACACACGTTCCACCTCCATTCCTTCCGGTCCTCGATCCCCCAGCCCATTCACCTCTACGTACGGCTATAACCCTCGTCCGACATCTCCAACTAAACCTCGGACAACAGTCAACACCAACCGATTCGCCGCTGGAGACTACACCGATTACACACCTTCGACGTACACACAGACGCAAACAGGCATTACCAGTACTTACACTGCGGCACGTACCCAGGGGAGCTATACCTCTACTACCAGCGGCGACAGTTATTCTGGAGGGTCCGGTAATTTATCTGGATTGACGGATTCGTATAACACGTCCTCGACTGTCACTCCTACATCGGGCCTCCGACGCCCGGCGGCAACTCGCTCGCCTCTGTCCACTGTTCGTAATACGATCAATGCTTGGAAGGAGAGTAAGCCCACTCAGCGCGGCGAGAAGCCTGCGGATAATGGGGAAGGACTATTCAGTATCCGTAGGCGAACTGAGAGGGGCTCGATCAGGTTGAGGGATTATACCTTGAGAGGCCCTCGAGCCGCGCACTCGGAGCCTGTGGAGCGAGAGCTGCCGGAAACACCTAAAACTGGGACCGGGCCCACAAGCGGTCTGCTTCCCCCGCCGTTTGACGTATCAGAGTTAGGAAAATATGCAAACGCAGGAGGAAACCAAGAGGTGTGTTTAGCCGAATATGTTATCACAAGCATTGGTGTCTAATATATTTAATAGTCTCTAAGGATTGGTCTTCTCTGGTACCTGAATGTTCATGCACCCCCTCCCTATCGATGGCAGAGGTGTCAGGCGGTACTCTACCCTCACATGCTTCTCCTTTCGTGGATTGCTCCGGGAGGCGGAAGAGGAATTGTGACACTGGACTTGCTCAACTGTACTGAGGTTCGCTCAGTGCCGTCTCCCACACACCCGACTGCGAAGGATGATATTGGTACCATTGCTGCCCAGGCTCAGGCCGATGATCAGACCGACCCGGATCTTGGCCACTTGGGTGACATGAACCTCGTGGAAGCTTTGTGCCCGTTCCAGTTACTCTACAGTGACGGTATCGAAAGGCTAGGGGCGGAAAGTGCGCGTGAGCGTGTCCGCTGGGTTAGCGCTATTTGGTTGGTGACATAGTTCCATCATTCTTTTGCATCCAAGAATGCTCATAATGTTCCAGGGGGGCACTGGATCATTCCGTGACTATCCCTGATAGGTCCACATCTGGATCTCCAACCGGTTCCATAAGGACCATCGGATCTATCACTAGCAGCATCCAATCCTCCACGGTTTCGACGGGAACTGGCTCTGCTTCAACCATCTTTGTCCCACCCCTCGATACCATTCCAGATCTTTCCGACTTCCAATCAACGTCCGGGAGTTCCCTCAGTCGCACCCCATCACTCATCTCGTCCCATCACGCGCGCGCTACCGATGACAATGCAATTTCCAATTCTAGCTACCTCTACCCTGGCGATCCTCGTGTTATTGCTCCCAGTCGCAGCAGTTCTCTTAGGAGGACGAGTTCTATGACAGACCTTGACGAGGAGTTCCAAACCGTCGTACGTCGTGCCAGGGATGCCAAACCAGGCCTCGGATTTGCACTCTCCTTAGTTGGTGGCCTGACGGGTGACGTATCCCCAGTGACCATTTCAAGTGGCTCTAGGCTCTCTGGAAATGTCCGAGTTACACCTCCCCCCAGTCACCGCCGAGATCGGTCTAGGACCCGTGGTTCAGAGATTTCCACTGGCAGTGATCCCTTCTATTCTGGATCAAGCAATCCCCGGAGCAGGGCGTCGTCTCCTCATTCGTTCTCAGCCTTTTCTCCACGTACAAACACCGGGACATTTACTGGGACGTATACCACCACTGAAACTGACTCCACTGCGCGACCCGCTAATACGTACCTCAACGTAACGTCCGGAGGCGAGACCGAGGTGACCCCCTCGTCTTCGTCTTACCGAGGGCCATCCACTGCTTCTCTGCTTGGCGACTCGCACGACTCCATCGATAGCTCTGATACGACGTCGACTCGAAGTTATCTGTCGAGAACAAGGGAAGTTGTCCGAAGGAGAAGGCTGAGTTCTCGTTACTCTTCACACCCAAGCGACGATCCATCAGACAAAGAAAACTCGGGAAGTTATGTGAACAGCTATGGCGATTACACTAGCACTGGGATCAGTACTTTGGAGAGCTACTCCTATACCACCTCGCAGACCCCCACTCGAACCTACTCGTCTTACGAACCATCGATCGTCTCCCGCGATCCTGACAATCATAACGATGGCAGAAGTGATGTCGGAACCGAGTCAGCTCTCAGCTATGAGAAGGGTTACGAAGAATATTACGAGCCATCTGAGGGGGAAGAAACACCATCGACTACGTCATTCGTTTCTCTTCCAAACATCCCATCAGAACTCAGCTTCCACTCTGCCGAAGGGGCGCCTACTGAGTTCAGAACTGCCAGGTCTCCCTCCGAGGTGCAGTCCACTTTCAGCACTGCAGAAGTGTGCACTACCGAAGCGAGTACGGACTTCGAGACTTGTGAAGTTTGTCGAAGCGATGCCTCTACGGAATATGGAACTGCCGAGTGTCGTTGCGGACAAAGAGCAAGGACTATCGTAGAAGAAGAGTCAGAGGAAGTGGAGGTTGAGAAGTCTATCGAAGTCGAATTATCCATCGAGGTCGAGGAACTGGAGTCCGTGAGGATCGAACCTGAACCCGAGCCGGCCGAGGTGGAGAGTGTCATCTCACCTCCATCGGAAGTACCGACGATCTCTGATGAGGTAAACCCTGAAGAGATCCCTCTCCCGAGTTCGAGGAGCCCGACCTCAACTCTTTCTTCTCTGAGTGGTGGGTTGGGACACCTGATTTCACCCCCCACCTCCGTAGAATCTACCTCCATTTCTCCGGTCATGTCAGAGTCGACCTCCTCTATACAAATCTCAGCCCCATCAGAACCCTCGGCCACTTCTCTCTCCATCTCAAGCCCAACGGAGTCATCGGTGACCCCCACTGAAGTTTCTGCTCCTTCCCCACTGCCGGAACATGTGCCTACTCCATCAATTACCGTCTCATCCGAACCGCCCGAGCCTTCACCTATCGAACGAGCACCCTCTCTACATCCTTCTCAATGGGCAGAGGAAACAGACGCGTCGTTTGAATCCTCTATCCTCGCGCCGTCGAGTACTCTCTCGAGGGGTGTTCCTGAAGGGCCGGATATAAGTTTTGAGACATCGATCATGCGACCCAGCGTCTCGCAGCCCTCGGCGAGCTTGTTAGCAAGCCCCACATCTCTCAGTGATGTTCCGACTCCCCGCACCTCCCCCCGCTCAGTACTACTTCTCTCAGAGACGCCGTCATCCCCCTCTTCTCCAACGACTTCCATCACTCCCACCCCCACGAGCCTCTCCTCCCCAACTAGTGGTGCTACACCGACGACACAGGCACCTACTCCTTCGCCACCGTCTACGATAGAATCGGATGCTGTCTCGATTTCGATCATTGAACGCGCTGCTGTAAGTCTGGCGCGTACTCCATCCACGATCTCCACGGTCTCCACTGTGTCGGTTAGTTCGTCCATCTTTGAGACAGAGTCAGCTATTGGGGAGTATAGGGGTGAAGAAGAACCAACAGAGCCTTCGCTGCTGTCGACTGGTCGGTCCTTGACAATTCCCCGTTCATTGACACCGCGACCGGTATGCTATGTCAAGTTTGAAGGTTATTTGAGCTAACATTTCCACAGAGATCCCCTCGTGGTATTGCTCTCCCACCGTCTCCTGAGCTTTCGGTATCGATGAGTGTTTCGATTGCGACTCCTGATTCCCAGATCCCGTCGATCCACAGTCAACTGGCCACGATTGTCTCTGAACCTCCTCGAGAGATCCTCACGCATGATGTCAACAAACTCCTCTCATACCTGCACGACACTAATGCTGCTCGCGATGCACAACACGAAGAGCTTACAGACCACTTACGTGCAATCGAAGATGAACTATTGGATCTATCGGATATGTTGCGCAGGAGGGAGGCTGAAGTTCATGTCCATATCCCGGAGCGCCGCCCCGAGGTCCGCCCGCAGATCGTTCCAAGGATGCTGGAAGATGTTCCTCCTCCCGTTCCGATGAAAGATAGATCTGTGGGTTCAAGTCACTCCGTTTCGCCTCCGCCAAGGCCAGTCGGCCCTCGATCGATTGAGATGGGCCGTCCTTCACCGATGTCCTCACCTACATCCAGTCTCGGGCAGTCGTGGTTATCTTCGCATCACTCCGATGACGACCTCTATTCCCTCATCGAAACAGAGCAGTATGCAGATCGAGGGCCGATGGAGGTGGAACCCCTAGAGCAATCGCCAACCCGTAGCTTCAAGTCTGAGTCTTCACCTTCCGACTCATCGACATCTCTCGACGACGAGTCCTCTTATGTTTCTTCGAGTCTGTCTTCGTACCTGGGACCACCCACTCCCCGAGATGTACCCTCGGTTCCTTCTGTTCCTATCTCTGAAGAATCTTCTGGTTCCTCACTCTCGAAGACTTCCGAGGGCTCACTTTCACCCCTCTCGATGGGAGGGATGAGGCCACTTCCATCTCCAACCCCATCCGTTACATCTGAAGGGACAGTTCGTGGTCCGGAGATACCCTTGGCGAACCTTCGCTCTCTATTGGAGGGTCTGAGGCGACAGACTGACGCACTACAGAGAGGTCAAGCATCGACGAATGAGCTGATCAACGAACTCAAGGGAAGGATTCGAGAACCGTCGCTCGGCAAGATTGAGGACATGCTACAGGAACTATTAAACCGAGCTGCCGTCCCTCCTCCAGTCCCCCCTCCTCCGCCAACAGAACCTGAGACAGAAGAGGGTTCCTCTGAGCTTTCCTCGGGAATCCTCCGCGAACGTGTTGAGGCTATCCTACAGAGGCATAGAGAACCGCTCCCACAGATTCACCAGCCCACCCCCGTTCGCGTCGGTCGTCCAGAAGACCTCTTCCCTGATTTCCAGGCTGCGTCGATACACCCAATTGTACCCGTTCCACCTCCGCCCCTCGTGCCATTCGTGTACCACCCCGCCCCCCGGCCACCGCGAAGCACCAGTCCCAGGGCCGACATTCCACCTCGTTCCATGTCAGTACCTATGCCTCAGCCCGATAGGACGATATATGGGAGGCGCCGTCGACCCGCGGTCAGGCGTGCAGGAATTCCCAAACCACCACCGTCTACGGTCCCAACCGCGGCAGATTTCCATGAGCTTCGTGATGAACCACGGACTCGACCGACAACCGGTATAGATACATCAGGACCTGACTTCCTCGCTGGAGTCCGGGAAGGGCGGAAATTAAGGCGTCCAGGTGGAGATGGGTACTGGAGCAGACAAGTGAGTTGCATGCACTCTTGTTATGAGAATGGCTTAATTACTTGCTCATTAGACTTCTGAGGCTGGAGATCGACCGGCCACGGCACCACCACTTGGAGAGGAACCCGAATCGTGGTATTACCGTCGTAGAGTATGTCTTCCTGATATATGTTCTTCCTGTTGGCTCAGCGTTTTCTTCAGAGACAAGAACCTGAGTATCCGATCCCTCCCCCTGGCACGGTCACCGGTGTCCCAATGCAACCAACGCAACCTGCTCCACCGCCAACGTTCCTCCTCCCTACTGACAACGTAAGTCCCTTCCCCAATTCGGTCCTGTAATCCATCTGATTGGCTCTTCCAGACGGCTTCTGATTCTTTACTGCGTGACATACTGAGCGTGATGAGGGTACTACTTTCCCGCTGTTCCCGTTCTTTCAATCTAAAAACGTGTGCTTTCAGGACAACCGCTCGTTCCAGATGGCCTCCGTGGAACAACAGAACCTTTTGATCGACCACCTCAATCGACTGAATCAATGGCTTACCGGTGATCAACAGGATCGGCAAAACGAGATGAGGGGCATCTATGCGAGGGTTGATCAACTTCGAGATGACCTTAATCGACTTTACCAAGGTATGTTAACCTGTTCATCAAAATGCGATTTGTATCACTGAAAATGTACCCTCAGCTGGACCTCCCAGACCAGTGGTGTATGGTCAGATTCCTGCACCACAGATGGTGATCCCCCCTCCTGGGTCTGTGCGACCACCCCCTTCCACAATCCAAGAACAGCCCATCCCCATGCCAGCTAGCTATCCCGGTTTCCCTGGTGGTTTTGTGCCAGACTCACAGATGACATCGGGACAGATGCCACAAGGTCCGATGGGCGCGTACCCTGTTGTACCAGGAGGGGTGATTCCATCTGAGACAGAGACGTCGGAGGGCTCACCAGTTATTCCCCCTCGACCACAGCATTGGGTAACCGGAGAACAGGACGTTGGTGTCATTCCCCCAATGCCTGAACTTGTTCATCGCCCACCACAGCCTTATGTGCATCGACCAGGACCGCCGCCATCCGAATCCGACGAAGGGCCGATCGTGATGCCAGCTCCCCCACCCGTTGTCGTGCAGCCCGCTGAAACAACGCAAACAGTGCCGATCATCGTGCCTCCTCCAGGAGTGGCCAGACCATTATCCCCAAGTCGCGAGTCATCGTTGAGTTCGAGCAGCAGTTCGTCGACTCCTCGACATACGATTCCCTCTGGTGTTGAACGAATCCCGTACCGTCGGGGAAGGCCCAGGAGTGGACGTACCTCTCCCAGCAGGAGTTCTGTCAGTTCTCGCACTCCCCCGCCTGGTCCTGCTACAATCATCAATGTGACGGCTCCGCAGCCTGCTACGGCGGTGCCCCCTGAGGGTGTAGTTGGCCCCCCCGGTCCCCCTATCAACATCGTAGCTCCATCTACTCCCTCAGTTCGTCGTGAACATGCATTGACCCAGGCACAACTACCCCCCATCATCATCCAGCCCCCCGTTTGGCTCCCACAACAACAGCTTCAACCGGTTCCTCCTATCGTCACTACCGTCCATGAACCTGAAATGCGCAGGCGCGGGCGTCGCAGATACTCCATATCTTCGTCGTCGTCATCTTTATCACCTTCCTCACGCATGGCCCGTTCAAGATCGAGAGAGCGTAGGAGGAGGCGATCGTATACTCCAACAAGACGACAACGACGTTCTCGCTCTCGCTCGTACAGCCCTTCAAGGAGGTACACTTCTCGTTATTATAGCCCCTCGAGGCGCTCTCGTTCGCGGACACCTACGAGGCCGTCCATTCCAGGTCAAGGTGTCACCGTCCTTCCTGTTCCCACTGTTCCCAGTCACTATGCGCCACCTCCGTCAACGACTTCCCCATCGCAAGTGCAGCCACACCCAGCTGGGCAGATCTTCATCCAACCTGCACCGCCGCCCGGAATCCCTGGTGTGGTCCAGCCTGGATTCATTCAACCTGGGGTTCTCCAACCTGGTGTCGTGGGTCAACCCGGCATGCCTCACCCTGCGACTTACGTGCCTGCAGCGACTTACCTTCCTCCACAGCCTTCGTATATTCCTCCCGGGCCCACGTACATTCCTCAGACCTCAACCCATAGGACACGCCGCTCTCGTTCCCGCTCTCGCTCTCGTTCCCCCTCGCGACGCTCGCGCAGATCCTCTCGTTCCCCCTCTTCACGTTCTCCCTCAAGCGCTAGAAGGGAACCCGCAGTCCTTGTCGTTCCCACTGCTGCCCCGGCACCCACCGTTCCAGGGGATGTCGATCGCAGGCGTTATCGTTCCCGATCGAGATCGCCTTCTAGACGTCATCGAACCCGAAGGTCCTACCGCCCAAGTCGAAGCCTCAGTTATGGCTCTGATCCCAGTGACTATGGAAGGCAAGGTCGTCGACGAGGACATCACAGACATCGTACCGCTAGGTCTAGGACGCCCACCCTTGAAGAGCCCGATTCCAGTCATCGTCCAAGGGTTCTGAGGCGCGCCCCCAGACCAGGAGAGATCGAGGAATATCGACCACCGCCCTCCAGAACTGCGACAGTGTTGACTTCAAGTCACCGACCCTCCCCAAGTCGAAGATACTCTCCCAGCCGACGGTATTCCCCGAGCAGACGTGCGTACCCTCCAAGTCGCAGGGATTATTCCCCAAGTTACACCCATAGGCCGTACTCTCCTCGAACAAGAAGGACCTCTGTCAGCCCTCGATCACCGCGCGTCCTGCATCGAAGACGCTCCCCTGGTAGGACAGGAAGATCGAGAAGTCGAACCCCAACGCGACGTGTTAGCCGTAGTCCCCCGAGGCGAATTATCGGTCGGAGCCCAACGAGAATCACGAGGGATGCAAGCAGAAGCCCCAGGATAGCAGATCGAGACGGCGGCCGTAGCCCAACTAGGCGTGTCGAAAGTCGCAGTCCAACCCGGCGGATTACCGGCCGCCCTTCAACGAGGCGTAGTCCGAGCCGTAGCGGAAGTCGTAGCCCCCCAAGATACGGAAGAGGCAGGTATGGGAGGGAGTCGAGAAGTACCCGCACTCCTACGACTAGATACGGACGATCCAGAAGTGTTACTCCTATTGGACGGCGCTCAGTGAGCTTGACACCATCTGGAACGATTCGCAGTAGCAGGAGTCCCCCCAGGCGGGCAAGAAGGCATCGAAGAGCTGGTCGTAGATCAAGGAGTTACACACCTACCCCGTCTCGCTCGATTACTCCATCGCGCTTACGATCCCCTCGGCGACCTCCGCCCACCCAACCCACCACAACGGTTGTGATCGGCCCAGGTCCTGCTGGCGCCGCTCCGACATACGTTGGCTATGATCCTGAACATGGCCGGCGTTCTGAGGTCGTTACTGTCCCACGTTCGGTTGAAGGAGAGGAACGCGAGGAGCCCGCACCCCAGATGAGAACCGGTACGCATATCCGTCAGTGACGTTTTTCCTCTGAGAAATCTTCTGCTTACGTCTTTCTAGAACCGGTGAGTCTTCGCGACCAAATCCGTGAAGGGGATACTTCAATTCCGTTCTACCCTCCTTCGGAAGCTGGCGAGACTACACGTGTCCGAAGATCCGCTTCGATTACCCCGGAAGAGTCGCTCATTGTTAGTGAGCCTGGTCGCCCACGCTCACCCAGCCCAAGACGTGTCCCTCCCCCCGGTCGTGTTGATACTAGGCGAAGGACCCGTTCGGGGCCGAGATCCCAGGAGCTTACCTTCGCAGATGGAGAACGTGAAAGACAGGATCGTTTCAGGGACCTCGAGGGACACATGAGGGAGCATGCTGAAGCGGCCACACAAGCTGAAGACAGGAGGGAGAGGATTTTCCGCGAGAACGAGGAGGCAAGAGAGAGAATCTTTGATGAAGCAGAGCTAAGGAGGGCGGAGGAAGCTGCTCACCGACGGAACCAGATCTGGGCAGACTTGGAAGACAGACTTCGAGCCCTCCCGCCCGTCACGGTGGCTGCGGTCCCACGTTCAGACGAAGGGTCGATCCTTGTTGCCGAAAGCATGGGCTCAGTCCACACTCCGCCGATCTCTCCCACTATACCTGTTACACCAGTTGTTCCAGGGTCACCCGTCCTCTCGATTATGGAGCCCGCGCCAGAGCCGGTTCCAACTCATGAGGACGCAGCATCTATCGTCCAATCCATGCGAACTGCTGCTGCTCGTCATGCTGAGGAGATAAGAGAGATCGTCGAGCTCGAACGCGAACAGATGGCTAACGAGCGAGCGGCTTTTGCAGCTGAGAGAGAGAGGATGATGGAAGAGCTTCGTCAGGAACGTGCTCGCCTGGATGCGGAGAGGGAAGCTAGGGTTTCGGAGTTGGAGGCTGAATTAGCACAGGTAAAGGCCGACCTTGAGACAGAGAGGGCGCTTAGAGTCTCGGAGGAGGCAGACCGGAGGGAAAGGGAGAGATTAGAAGATTCGGAAAGGCATGAGGGTGTCCGTGCTCAGCTCATCGATATCACCAACCTTGTCCAGGAGCAGCGGGATGAGTGTACCAGGAAGAAGGAGCTGATGGATGAGAGATGGAATGAAAAGATGAACCGCCGCGTGGAGAAGGACGCTCAGATCGGTAACTTGTACGACATGGTCACAAGGATCATTGAAGACAGGGAGACCGAGAGGATTCGCAGGGAAGATGAGAGAATCGCTGCCGAATCTCGACCAGGTATGCTGACTTGGCATCTGTTTTGGATGTGACTCCTAATTTTCTTAGGAATTGAACGTGTCTTGGACGAGCTTGCTCGCCAGAATGCAGAACAGCGCGAGTTATTGGAACAGATGGCTGAGAGCTGGAGGAACGATACGGCCAGGAATCGTGAAGAAACCTTGGCTGCCATCCGTGAAACCGCGAACGAGCAAGTTCCCTACAACGTGCAAGGGGTAAGTTACTTATGTCTCGTTATCCCTACGTCAACTCACAACGCAAACAGTATCTCGACGAGTTTAGCAAATCTCTTGCGAATGAAGTTCGCATGCTCTTGAACGAAGTTGGAAAACTCCGAGAAGAAAAGCGGAATGTTCAATTGTGAGTTCCATCGATCTGCGCGTTACACATCCGCTCTGACAGTTCCATAGCGAGTTGGGTACCTTGCTTACCTTGCGTGCCAAGTATCGACCGGGCGGGGAGTTTGATCCTGACTGGTATGTCCCCTCTTAAGTCCCCTGGTCATGTCCTTATGTCATCCCTCCCGTAGGAGACCAGATCCTGCCCACTATGGTGGTCCCTGGCCGCCCGGCGGAGGACCATCTGGACCACCTGAGGACCAAGCTCCTCCCGAAGCTCCTCCACCTCCTCCAGAGACTGCTCGTCCAGCTTGGAGAACCGTCCAACAACGACCTCGCAAGAAAAAGACCAAGGAACCTCCCCCGCCTCCCCCTGAGCCTGAATCTCGACCCCCTGTCTCATCGTGGGCCAAGTGGGAACGTGAGTGTTTGTGGTTTACCCACATTGTTACCTTTGCTGACCCACCTTCCTGCAGCTGATACCCGATATGTACCCACTCCCCCGACGACGGAACCCCAACTGCTCGTTCCGCCCCGAGGAAGCCCCGGACTATTCGGACCTCGTTCTCCTCGTGACTCCCTCCAACAGTGATTCGGCTGTCTTGATCGTGTTTTGTGGATTCTAGCGACACTTCCACGACCGCTTACGTTCAATCGCATATGTACCCGTCGCACTTTAATTTCTCTTGCCTGTCTATGCCGTTTCGTTGCTATGCTTTGCTATGAACTAACTAACCAACCTCACCCAAACACGTCGCGTTTGTATACTCGTTTTTTCTTGATTCCTTGCATCATTGGTTGTGTGTAGAATACATTTTTCACGCTTGTCTCAGTGTTCATACGTTAGCATCTGCTTTCCATCTGTTCGTCTTGTCTTTCCGGTTGTCCTTACACACCCCCACTATGGTGTACCTTACAATATACCGTTTTTCTACTTCATCAAGACTGGTCGGAAACGCGGGAACGAAAATCCCAGGATTGTGATTCGGGTCCGGCTTCCGTTCCATTTCCCCACGATGCCTCCTCCTTGGGCGTCAACATCACTGATCAGGGTGAGGTCAGGCATTTCAGCTCGGACACTATGGCGACAAACCTACGTCTCAACAACACGCGTATTATCGATGGAACACTCTACAGCATCTTCCGAAGCGAATTCAAAACCTAATCCCCGCGTCTTGGCAGACCCAGAGCGGCCAGACTTGTTCTACCACTTACTTGAACCTCCTTCTGTAGTATCTGCAACGAACCACATGTTCGGTTTGTCGTTTCTGAACACGCTGAAATCTAAAGATGTGCGGTCTCCACGGATAATCGGGTATCTTCCTGCAAGCGAGGGAGGACTCGCCATCGAGGCCGGGTTGAACGATTTCAGGGAGAACCGTAAGTCAATCACTGACCTGGGGGACGTGCACCACTGATCGTCTCAACTGGCAGCTGGGTTCAGGGAAATTCTGCACAAAGCGATACGCAAAGGATTGGAGGAAGGAGTGGATGATGTTCAAGCGAATGGGGCGCGCCAGCTTCGGGAAGGGTGGATGCATATCCATGGTACGTCTCTTTGCCACTATCACCTCCACTCATCCCGGTTTAATTCCGGAGATTGTCGTGTTTATACGCCTCCAGATGAAAGGAATATCCCACCTCTAGGTCGTATTGGGGATCCCGATGACATCATAGCTTCCGTGAGGGTGCAAGATGGAAAGGTGAGTTTCACAGCCATTGATACTGATTAGACTTGGGAGTGAATTGTGATATGAAACACTGAAGCCTTACATTGCAGTTCTTGATGGAGACTTACCAACCAATGCCCGCGTATCGACTGTGCACGTCGGACGGCATATTGAAACTCACCGAAGGTCTCGCGCAAAAATTGAGGCAGGTTCTGGAGAGAGATACATGATGCTTCACCTGCCTCGGTGGCAGTAGAGGTGACCTTCCTTGGGCCTATGTGTGAAGTGTATCGCTCAATATCTTCCAGTACAGCCTCCTAAATACTATCACTGCCACTAACTCGCACGGCCCTGTCGGATCATCTCATGAGGGTTGTGTAGTACCACCCCTTCGTCGGACACCCCTTGAGCCTTGGATCCTTGCGGTAACTAGAGTAGAAAAGACGTAGGTGTCCTTGTGGTTAAGAGCAATCAATGAAATACAGGAGCCCCGCGCGCATAAAAGGTCCGAGCTTTATATCCAGCGAGCGCTCGCCCCACTGTTCTATGGGATGCGGGTGCTGTGGGCCATTCACGATTCGTCTCCCCTCTCTCCATGATCATGTCTATACTATCTATTATTCTCCCTGCCGCCTCCCTCCCTGTCGTCCGCGCCGCCCCATGGCAGACGGTGTATGCGAGACAGTCGAACGGCAACAACGCCAACGCAGGATTTTCCTCTGCAGTATGGGTATGCGCATCTTTCTATGTGGTAATGGACGCCAGACGCTCAATAGCACGCTTTGTCCGATGTGCGGTAGATTCCAATCGTCGCCATCGGAGTTTTGTTTTTCTTGGGTGGTCTGTGGGTGTTTCGGAAGAAGATAATGCAAAGGCGAATGGCTACGAATGGAAACACGGTCTCGAATGGCACGAACACCACTACCACCGGCCCTCAGACTCGTGAATTGACAGCGGTAGAACTCGCTAACGGTACACGTCCCACGACAACCACCACCAGAAGACCACGACGACCTCGTAGGACCCCCAGTCAAGTCTCAACCAAATCTCTTCCAGCCTATATGAAAGAGCCTGGAGACCACGAAGTCGTTATCTATCGGTATGTCTTTGAATGGTCTCGCCTTCATGTAATCTCTCATTCGATTGCGAATGAATAGCGGCCTAGAAGATATGGACGAAGAGGCGGAACGAAATATAAATGACTCTACGACCACGACCCCCGACATGGCCTTGAACACCGAGGGTGCTGACCGTAACTCTCATGACATCACTCGTGCTCTCCTACCATCCCGCACCGACTCGCCAGAGTTGATACGACACAGTATTAACCTCAGCCGGGGTAGCTACGATCACCAGGGCTCGGACGAGAGCCACGCTAGGCTTATCGACGTTCGAAGGGGAGAGGCACCAGCCTACGAGTCCATCGACCTCGGTATCACAGAAGAGCCTGCCCCCGCCCACCGTCACCAGAATTCCCAATCTACGAGGATATCTGGCTTCTTCAGCAGATTCATGCCACATCGAGGGGACAATGATCCCACGGACGGACCACCAACGCTTTCGCCTCCGTCGAATGCCCGGAACTCTGCCTTCTCTCATTCACATTCTCGTGAACCCTCGGCCCAGTCGGGAACATCAGGCATAGCCTCCACGGATTCGCATAGTTCACCACGGAGATCCGGTGTCGGTCGAACTCATCAAGATCGAAACAACAACTCGAGCACAGGCTCCGTGTTCACTATCCTATCCAGAACGCTGTCGAGAAATCTCGACGACGTCCCGTTGACTTCACCTTCGATGATCTCCCTTAACTCGATCTCCCCTCCCCTCACTCACACCGCGACCCGTACCGAATTTACTTACCCACGTACTGGACCCACATTTGAACAGATCAAGTTCCTCTCTTCCAAAGAGACATTTGGAAGGTTCGGTCTTCCATACGGACCAGATGCTGTTGCGTTCGCCGCTTCGTCGTCGAGACAGGATCTCCCCCCGGATTTTGATTCGATACATCGTCCGAGTTTCAGTGACCCTTCACCTAATCCTGATGATGGTTCTGGGTTCAGCCTAAGAAGATCGACGAGTGCTAGCCGAGTCAGCGCCGGCGATAATCCAGATCGCGGGGGGTCCCCATTCCCTGAATCCGGGGAACTATCTCCAGATCTCGCTTCCTTAATGGATCCCCCTTCGAAAATCTCGCTGTCGAAGCAGAAATCGAGTCCAAACCTCGGAGCCGATGTCCACACTTCACCTTCGCAGAACTCGTTATCGAAACAAAAATCCACCCCAAACCTCGGCGTAGGCCATCCGCCCTTGTCGAAATCCGCTTTGAAATCTAAATCGATAACAAACCTTCAAAGTGACGGAGACGGAAGCTTGCCCCCCCGCTCTGTCTCCGCTGCAGGTTCCTATCTGACCGTGGAGAGCTTCCAGACTGCTCACGACGACGGAGGTGACCCTACTCCCACTCCGTCCACGGGTGCTCTAGGTTCAGTCCCACAGATTATGGTCCAACTGCCGTCGAACAATCCGAGTTCGACGAATTTGGCTGAGGAGGGGAGTGGTAGCGAAACGGAGGAGTTCTTCGATGGAGATGAAGGTACAGAAGGTAGTGTGAGTGGGGATGAGGATGAGAGGGGGGGAGTCAACAGTGGAGGGAATAAGACTCCGAGGGTTTCCTCGGTGAATGAGGGGCATCAATCGCATGTTGAAGGATGGAACCAGGAGGAGGTCAAAGAGGACGATGTGTCCAGCTTGAGCGACGAAGACGAAAAGGACTCCTCTGCATCGGAGCCAAACACCAAGGGACATAAAGAGGCACACATGCGTACCCCCACCTCGTCCTCATCATCGGACCCTGAGTCTGGTTCTGACGACGAGAGCGAAGCCGAGACTCACTCAACTCACACTGAGGTAAACCAAACTTTGGTAACGATGGATTTGGAAACCGGCCAGATACGACGTATCCATGGAGGGACGGACGTTACCTTGACCCCGGAGATGGTCACCGCTACGCTCAAGACGAGCTCTCCCGATTTAACCAGGACGACTGCCGTTGGGGCTTAGACGAGAGTTTAGACCCATTTCTTCATCTCTTTTTCTACATCGGACGCCACTATTCCATATACACCCTTCCAAGATTACCCTGTCCACCTGCGCGCGACATCTTCTCCGTTGGTTCATTCCCCTCTCCTTGTCTCATCTCTTCCACTTATGTATAATTCCCCGCTGCTCTTTAATGGGTTTTTGTTGTTCTTACTATCAACTTACATACCTACGCACCTCACGGACGATCTCTTTGGCAGCGCAGCTTACTTATATCGCCTACGTTTGCTTCCTTACATTTTATCCCCCTTACATTATGTTACCCTTTGAAACGACGAGTACGAAATAACCTGGAACGGCAATGCATCCTGCATGAATCAGCCTATCACCGGGGCGGCGGCGATACTGTTAAATTTGCCTCAAGGTAAACAATTGTAAACCACGTCTTCGACTATGTCCTGAAGGGTAACAGTGGAGTGCTCAATGTAGCGTATAGGGTGAAGCCCATGCCTACCGGTACATCCAAAACGTACTCAAGACGTTGACTGGGTGTCCTCGTGTGTCTCGTCCTCGTAGCTGTCCGACAACTATTCAGGTCCAGGCACGACCGGAAGGTCTAGAGCGAAGGTGTGATTTCCCTTCATATTCAGACCGTTCGCCCAGTTCCGTCCTGGTGGGTGCATGGTCACATACCACTTCAAAGTCTGAGCCTAAACCCTACGTTTTTACCAGAATTCAACCACACTGGACCCGCTAAACCCGGGACCGAGCGAAACTTCATTTGTGGCCCCCGCCTAGGTCATGATCGTCATGATAATACTTTTTCGTCGCGTGCGATTTCGTGGCTGCCGAGGCCATTTTCGCCTTTCCGAACCCGTACGGAGGGGACTTAGGACCCGGCATCCCTTTGCAGCTGACGAGCTCAAGCAAGCTCCTTCCAGAGCCGGCCCGAAGACCGGTGACGGTAAACTCCCACACTTTCAACGCTCTTCCATGTGTTCTCCAATCACTCATCGGTTTATGCACCACGCGAAGACAACTTCGCTTCCAGCGACAACGTGGATGTGGAATCTTCTGACTGACGTAATACACTTCGAACCCGGATGACCGGCTGCGGCATTTAGGTAAACCAGTCACACCATAAGGAACTCCCCGGCACTCAGAACCGGTCCCGTTTTGTGTAGTGTCTGTATAGCTGGAGATGAATCATCCCGGATGAGTGGAAAGAGGTAAAATAGGATGGTACCTCCAACACGATGGGATCAGCAACCACCCTACTACCCATGCGTCCTCTGTACCCGAGCTCCTTTAGCCATTATATTGGCCCACGCCTTTTACCTGCCGGTGAACTGCGTTTCTGGCCAGGCTTTGAATTCAGTCGCCGGAAGACGGGATTCGTGAGGCCCAGGGCCAGTAAGCGATTTCCACGATATCCTCCATGCAACAGTATCTTCTGTGTCCCTTCACGGGTTGTGTTGATCGATACCCTGGATTCCACCACACCTTTAAGAGTGATATGGACATCTTGGACACCGTCGCACAGTCGCTAGCTGCACGACAAGCCATCCGTTTACAAATCTGGAAAGTCGTAGATCCTGAATGTCTGCCTGAGGTACGAACAAGGGAGAAACCTTGCTAGGATTATCTGAATGCATCGAATCTCGGATGTGAGCCTCACGGGCACTGCAGTCAAGAGTCTCAAAACCCTTCTGTCAATGTGCGGGGCCCAAGCACTCCGCAATGTTGTTATTGTGACGAGCAGGTGGAGAAAATTACCCCCGAAGTCGGTTTTGCCCGGGAACAAGAGTTAAACATTAACCAGTGGTTTTTTCAAGCCCACTCTCAATGGAGGGGCAAGATTCCTTCGTCATGACAGCGCCACCAAGTCCCCTCACGAAATAATCTGGCCTATCTTAGACAACCGGCCTGTTTCTCTTCGAATTCAAGAAGAGATCGCCGACCAGTGGAAATGGGTCAGCGAGATGGCAGCTGGAGAGGAACTTCGGATGAAACCTGATGAGCAGACTGGAAGGCTCCCGGAACGACCCCGGGAATACCGCGAGATGATGCAGAATGCGATGTTCTTTGGACTTTTGGGTATGGGTGATTTTCTGTTATAGGGCAGGCTTCGGTGCCCCCACCTCTGACAATCGAGCTGCTGTACGTCAATACATGGGTGTGGGAGAAAGGAACCCCGACCTGAACGAGCAGGTTCGCAAACGTTCTGCGTGGGGTTGAGGGAAATGCGCTTCCTCGCGTCGGATACGAGTTTTTGGTGGTTGCCATGTGCTAACGACCACATACTCCATTCAGGCATCGGCCATCTTCCACCACCCGGGACGCCAATTCCGAACGGTCACCCCCAAGTCTAATAAGATCTGGAGCGGAAGTGATTGAATGCCATTCATGTCAGCCAACATCCCGTCGCTTTATTAGGGTATCTCGCTGAACGCCCTCCTGATCAATCACTATCTCTGGGCTTCCTCTTGTTGTAATTGAGGATCAGGGTGACCTGCAGGTATCGAAGGTGAACCCATGCACGAGGTTAACCGAGTGCATCGTGCATTCCACGACCTCCGTATGTTGACACGGATAAGAGGGTTGGGGAACGCCACGCTTTTCCATCTCTTTGACCTCCGTATCCAGTTTGAATCATCATCGTACAGAAGATGCTCTCCGACGACAAAGCACCGTATGTACCACCTTGCTTGGATGCTACTCGAGTGCTCACAGTGGCTACTCTAAGCTCATCTAGTCCCTCCAGGTACGAAGCGATCTAGATATTTCTTCATACATCGACGGGTCCACCGACGGATCGTTGCTCTTTAGGACCGCTGGACGACGACAATCGCTTCCACCCATCGGCATTGCGTATGCGACCAGCTTTGTTGACAAATACCTAGGTTGATTGTTACCACAGCGTCATGGGCGCGACAGGAAGCGGAAAGACTTCCGTAAGGGCCATACCCCTTGGTCTGTTTGTGAACTGATTCGTGGTTTTAGTTCATCAATATGGCGAGCGGTTCACAGTTTCGAGTGGGGAAAAACTTGAAATCATGTACCACAGAGGTCCAGGTCGCCGACGTGTTCCACATTGACGGTCGACCTGTGGTCCTCATTGATACTCCCGGCTTCGACGATACCAACCTGAGTGATGCAGTGATCTTGGAAAGGATTGCAGCATTCCTGGCAGTGACGTCGGTACTGCCATTAAACCGTAGATGATGTCGACTAAACCCTTGGGTATAGGTACGAGAACGGATCTAAGCTTGCTGGGATCATCTACCTTCACCGCATTTCCGATGAACGGTTCACTGGGATGTCCGTACGAAACTTCAAGATGTTCCGAAATCTTTGTGGAGATTCGACGCTCAAGAACGTCATTATCGTTACGAATATGTGGGGGAAAGTCGAGAAGGATGTTGGTGAGGCTCGCGAACAGGAGCTCGCTGAAATCTATTTCAAACCAGCCCTCGACAAGGGCGCACAACTCGTCCATCATTATAACACTGCCCAGTCCTCCTACGACATCGTCCGTCGCATCATGAAGAACGACCCCGCCCCTCTCCGGATCCAGCAAGAGCTCGTCGACGAGGGTAAGGATATCGGACACACGGCAGCCGGTGAGGCCGTCAACGAAGAGATTAACGCGCTCCTCAAACACCACGAGGTCGAGATGAACGCTCTTCGTGAGGAAATGCGTCGAGCGCTCAAGGAGCAGGACGAGGAGACGAAGAAGGAGTTGGAGGAAGAGACTTGTAGGATCAGGATGCAGATGGAGAAGATGAGGATGGAGTCGGAGAAAATGGCTTCTAAATACAGCGAGGAACGGAAGAGGGTGGAGGCGACGATGCAGCAGATACGAGAGCAAGCTCGCCTGGAGAGGTTGGGAGCTCATGCCGAACACGTGAGACAGATTGAAGAGCTCAAAGCCGAGCTTGAGAGGAACACCAGTGCTTCTGCTGGAGAGCGAGAAGCGATGCTGCAACGGATCCATGAGTTGGAGTGCAAATTGGATTCTCGTCCTCGGGGAGGTAGAGGTGGATGCATCATCATCTAGCTAATCGTAATGTCAGAGAGCCGTATACTCCTTCATTTTCTGCTTGGTATTTATTGTATTCTTCGACCCCCATCGACGGGTGATACTCAGCGCGGTGGTCATGTTTGCTGTAGGTTAACATGCGACTACCCTGAAGTTGCACAATCCATTAAGACCATTCAGACCGATACGCCGTTGTTCCATCTTGGCCGCTCCGTTCTGCTTGGTGATCGTCGATAATCTAATCCGCACTCCATCCACAGTCGGCCCAATGTGTAAAAACACGGCTGATATCCGGGTCACGTCGAAGACCAATATGAGGAGACGAGGATCTCGACGGTAGCCAACAGCCGACTCAATAGGCTGACCCACAAACTTCGTGTGCTGCATACACGCCGTGCACCATGCTTGCTGTGTGACTTAGGCTTATCTATGACAGGTTTCACCCGGCGCCAACAGAGCAATACGGTCCAACGGAAATGAAGATTCTGGTTAAGGAACTTGCCATTCGAAGTGTTATCTGCCTCCCCCCACCTGACCTCACTTCGTAATCCGCATGATCACCATGTGGGACACAGATCGAACTGTCGCTGGTTAGGGCGTTCGTATAATAGACCATCCGGTGGGGCAGCCCTCTTCGTTCCCTCTATCGGAATGGTTCCTCAGTTCAACCTGGCGTGGATGAAAACCTCAGACAAGACACAAGATTCGGCGAGAAAAGGTCACATCGCAACTACTAACACTCCAACGACATTTGCGGTTCCACGTCCCACACACTATGCTCGTGATTTCTCTTCCCTGACATACCCTGATCCTCGCCCATGGCCGACACCCGTGCCCCCGACCACCAGCGGTATGCGGCATCCAACCACAACGCTTCCCCCACACACAGCTGGAACGAACAACTACCCGTACAGGGTCCCTCCCCGGGAGTTGGACACCCCTGTAGTGAAAATCATGTAGGTTTTGTGTTCTTCAATTCACCCCACGCCTCTTACACCACAACGATCTTACTCCCCACTGATAGTGTCATGGGTACGACAGGTAGCGGAAAGTCTACCGTATGCTCGTTCCTCGTTGCATTTTTGCTGTGTTTCTGGGAAAGCTTACGAACCGTCTCCACGGTTTACACAGTTCATCAACCTCGTCAGTGGATCCAACCTCGGCGTAAGCAGAAAACTAGGATCTTGTACAAACACTGTGCAAGTGGTGGAGGCTTTTAATCTTGACGGCCGTCGTGTCGTTTTGATCGATACTCCCGGATTCGACGATACCACGCAGAGCGATACAGACGTCCTTCGGACGATCGCGGCCTTCCTCGGAGCCTCGTGAGTAAAATGCACATATAATTCCAAGATTCATCCTCTGACGTAGAAATACCGCGTTACTTTCGTGCCTGTTCCGCCCTTCTCACACAGGTACGAACGAGGTGACAAACTCACTGGTGTCCTCTACTTTCACCGGATCACGGATCTCAGGATGGGTGGGACCCAGACGAGAAACTTCAGAATGTTTCGAAAACTCTGTGGCGAGAGCGCACTGAGGAATGTCGTGATCGTCACCAATATGTGGGGTGGAGTTGAGCCTGGAATTGGTGACGCACGTGAGGCCGAGTTGATGAGGGAGGATATTTTCTTCAAACCCGTCCTTGAGAGCGGTGCCCGGATGGCTCGCCACGAGAACACCGTTTCCTCGGCCGAAGGCATCATCCGTCTCCTCATCGATAATCAACCCCTACCGTTACAGATCCAGAGGGAGCTCGTTCACGAATGCAAGGACATTGTCGAGACCAGCGCTGGTCAGGAGCTAAATCGAGAGCTGAGCGACCAGATTAGGAAACACCAAGAGGATATTTGTGTCCTCGTGGAGGAGATGGAACAGGCTACGAGGGACAAGGACGAGGAGACCAGGAACGAACTGGAGATTGAGACCAGGAGGATGCGCGAGCAGACCTGGAGGCTCGAGGAAGAGGCTAGGAGGTTGGCATCTGACTACTGGAGAGAGAAGAACGAATTTCAAGCCCGTCTTGCGGAGCTGGAGAGAGCGAGGCAGGATGGATATCGTGGCACCGAGTTCCCGCGGTACTCCCCCCGTTGGGGGGGACACTACGATCGGTTCCCGCCAGCCTCGTCGTACGGCTCCACCTCCACAACGGAACAACAATCGGTGAACGCTCCGGGATTATTTGGTAAGGACAAGACCAGTGTAGTAAACTCTGCAAGAACTTTCGCTCGAAACCTGCGCGAACGTTGGCAATAGATTGTCGGGTTTTTCAGCTTGAACCTTTCAGACCACCCTCCCCACTGAGAAAAAAAGTTAACTTAACCAGGGGTCTTGCACACGACATGCCCTTTATGTCCACCCTCCAACGGCTTATCGTACACAGTACATGTGCATCTTACGCAATAGTGACTTACCGCCATCCGTTGGGCTTTCTAAACTACCGATATACTCGTCGAGAAAGGGTCACGCTACTGTGTTAATCCCCTTAAGCGGTGACCGGATGACTGTTGGTACGAGTGTCCAGGCCGTCAGGAACGGAAACGTTCAACGTGTTTTTCAGCCGAGAGAAGTGGAAACTCGTTGTCCAGGGACAGCCGTGGAGGCAGATGAAACTCACGAGCTGGCTCGAAAACCAACCCTTCCTAGACGTGCCAGGAAAATACAGAAGGGAAAGGTGGAAGGCCACAACCGAGTGAAGGATTCGGGTTGCTCGAATGCTCAGAAAATTGATCACGGAACAAGTTTCATCTACACCATAGATACCCGCTGGTGACCACACCTCACCGTCAGGGCATCTAAAATTTGTGTAGCCATACGGGCGGACAGCTGAATCGTGACCGTACGCTGAATCTATGCGTGAAATCCCAGTCAGTAACCCCCGGTTCACGGGATGTCAATGTGGGAGCGGTAAACGCACAGAATGCGATCGCTGGGTTGAACGTTGATACCGTACTAATCCTGGTGGTGGGAGGATACAAACTCCGAGTCGAGAGTTCTCATACCATTACTGCCAGGGCTACACTAGTCACCGTATAATCTTCGTGCCTCTCAGATCCATTTTTCAGCTCTCCCTATCCCAACAACAACAACCAGGCAACCCACCGACCATTACGGTGCAATACCACGTCCTGGCTCTTATCGCAAACCAGTGGTCTTGCGGCTGGATTAATCGGATATCCGGGTCCTGATGTGGATTTCCAAGTCGACTGCCCGTGAGCGTTAAAGTTGACATATGGTCTGCTCGTGGCTTCTGAGTGTATGGCCTGAAGCGAAAACGACCGTTCAACGCGCTCTACTCTCCAATCTTCACCACCATGGCTCCATTTAAGCTAAGATTGGCCACAAGAAACGCCAAGTCAAAGAGAAGTCAGCCTCGCGGATTGTTACCTGGCCACTGTCTGACGTCCGTGCGAGTCAGAGTTCTCAAACAACACGCCGCCGGGACTGCGTTATCTTCCATCACTCGACCTCAAGTCTGAAGAATTTGCGGACCGGTTTCGGTCGCTCTTGGTGTCGAAAGACGAACGCACGAATATCCTGGCGTTATCAGATGAGGATGCAAGACTTTTCATCGAAATCATCGACAGCGTATGTTCCTCTAGAACATTCTCTGGCGCCTGTTAAATGATTTTATCTCTGGATATGAAGGCGTTCCGAACCGCACGATTAGAAGCCGAACTTCGCCAACTTGCCGTCGGTGTTCTCGGAAGGTTGTGTGGGAGGACAGGACATCTTCCTGATTCCTACCTCTTATCCGACAAGTCCGATCTTTCTGGGTTGCCTCGCGCTTCCGGTGGCTTCGCTGACATCCGGAAGAGAAAGTTCAAAGGGAAGGACGTCGCCATAAAGTCGTTGAGGGTTTCAGAAGTGGACGACAAAGCGAGAATCCGTAAGGTCGGGAGCCAAGCTACACCTTCCCACATGGGTGCACTCACACGCCGCACAGCACTTCTGCAAAGAAGTTGCCATGTGGAAGAACCTGTCTCATCCCAACGTCCTCGACCTTATTGGTGTTCCCGATACCCTTGAGGATGGCAGGCTCTCTATGGGGATGGCCAACGGCAACATTATGGAGTACGTCCGTAGCAACGCTAGCAATCACCTGAAGCTGGTAGCTTATAATCGCGTACTTCTTTGTCACTTACTCAACACCTTGCAGCTCGCGGACGCCGTTGAAGGACTGAAATATCTTCACAACGCCAGCATTGTCCATGGTGACCTGAAGGGTGTAAGCCTCCCCGTCAGGATCCACGATCACTTCTCATGTGGTTGTTTAGGCCAACATCCTAATCACGAATACTAACCCCGTCTCAGCATGCCTTGCAGACTTCGGATCCACGACCACCGTCCATGACCCAAGCCTCGGGATGGGGTCGTCAAACTCTACAGTAGGCGGAGGAGCCGTCTCCTTCATGGCGCCGGAGCTCCTTGTTCCATCCAGGTTCAAACTGGACAAATGTACACCCACAAAGGAAGCCGACGTATACGCGGTGGCGATGGTAATATACCAGGCACGTACCACACGATGCCTGGCGCGCATACATGTTAATTCTCTCCGTCCAGGTACTCACTGGAACATTGCCGTTCGGCAAACGGTCCGGACCCGATGTAACGTTCAAGGTCTTGGGAGGAGATAAACCCCCCAAACCTGCGAATGCACTGGAACTTGGCCTCTCTGATAAGGTCTGGGAGCTGCTTGAAGACTGTTGGCAAACAGAGCGTACGCTCCGGCCGTCAGTCAAGGATATTCTGGGTCGTGTCAAGGCAGCAGCCTCAGCCTGTGGTGCTCTCTCTCCAGTCAGGGGTGTGTCCCAGTGGTACGAGGACTCTGATTCGGACCCCACCGAGCTCGGTATGTCGCTCCCCCAGTCGTCGGGCAACGTAGAATTCACAAGACTTTGTAGACCAACTATTCCTCGGAACGACTTTCGGTGAGTTCCCAACTTCCGTCACGTACCTACGGAGCACTCACACCATATGGTTAAGATGACGACGAGTTTGGTGGTTACAGTAAGCGCATTTATGAACCCTTACCCTCAAGTTCCTTCAATGGGAGTAGCCTTGATCTAATCACAAAAAATTCGACGTAGGTTTATCCCCAGAAGTGGACCATGTCATTTCTGTACTCAAGGATAAGAGCGGAGTCAAGCAACTCCTAAATCTGGAACATGATTAAGTTCAGAAATGCGCAAATACCTTAGATGCGGTTCAGTATTCTATAACACGGGGTGCCCTAGTTGATCTAACCCTACAGTTAGTTTCTAGATAAAAAAAACACTGGACTATCAAACGCGAGTCCGGTATTTGAAGTACTTGAGGAGACTTTGTGGTACACGTGGTGTCCTTCCATCGTCATTCATTCTTGCAGACGCAATCGATGGGCACGGAATGACGCCATTTGCCGGGGGTGGTTTTGGGTGCATGAGCCAAGTACAATTCGAAGGACGCCGTATTGCGGTAAAAACTTTCTTTACCCCCAACGGGATGGAAAGCCCCCAAAGGATACACAAAGTGCGTGATTTGGTTCGTCGACATTGAGGGGATGATTCACATCGAGATTTAAGCTGTTTGCTAGAGAGGTTGTCGGGTGGAAGTGGCTTCAGCATGAAAACGTTTTGCCCTTTGTAGGGGTAACTCCTAAGTTCGCGATTGTATTGGACTTCATGGAAAATGGGAATATCATGGGGTTCATCAAAAAACACCCACATCACAATCGCCTCCATCTTGTAAGTAAGACCAAGACATACTGTATCCTGATGTAATCGTTCTCGTTCAGCTCGTGGGCGCGGCATCTGGTTTGGAATATTTGCACGATCACAGTATTGTTCATGGTGATCTAAAAGGGGTGAGTGGTCGTATCTACCTTAGGGTTGGGTCTGGCCTGGATTATACCAAGGTCAACATTCTCGTAGATTCCAGGTACTCTGTTGCTTAGCCGACTTCGGGCTCACCGCAATCATTGACGAGTCAGCTATTGGGTCCACTACCGGTGGCGGTGGGCTGGGGGGTACAACTCGGTGGATGGCACCAGAGATGCTGTGGCCAGAGAATTTCAAGTTCCCTGGCGACGTCCAGAAGCGGCTCCCATCCAAAAGCACAGATATATATGTATTGGGAATGACCACACTTGAGGTAAGTATCCCTACCGAGCTCTTGAGACGTCAACCACATTCATAGCAGGTACTAACTGGAAAACGGCCGTTTGACAATATCAACGACGCTACTGTTATTCTCGAGGTCACGAGAGGGAAAAAACCCGACCGCCCTCCTTCGGGATTTTCAGATAGGTTATGGAACCTCCTCTTGAAAGCGTGGGATCTGGAAGACGGGTTTCAACCTCCCAAACGACCACCCGTCCAACCAATCTTGAACCAGATGAAGGAAGATGCGGATGATTGGGATCAAATTTTCGTCTCCATGCAACGACTTCAAGTGGAAGGGGAGGAAAATTGTATGTATCCCGCGCACCTGACGACATGATGAGGTCCACTCAGTTATTCTCCATAGTAACAAGCCTCTTCGGATATTCCGAGTAGGCAGGTTCCGAATGTAAACACACCTCTCGACGGAATCAATTCTTCGACCGTTAACACGGTGAGCCCAGAGCAGTCGCTGGTCTCACAGGGACTCCACTGGAGGCAACGGCGAACACCAGACCGGTCCCACAAGCTCTCGGGACCATAGCAGTGCTCAAAGTCCCAACCCTCACGAGTAAGGATGGCCCAGTCCCCACTGGGTCGCAGGGAAGCTTGAGTCACCGCATGGATTCACCAGGGGGATTCAGGAGACTGTGTACGTAATATCAGGCGGAATCGTGATCAAGGTCGCTTGGGTTCTTGCATACAAATGACGAGGGTAACACAACGAGTGCCCCTCCACCCTAAGCGTATCACCGGTTTCTCTCTCGCGTGTATCGAAATCTACCCATTGCTCAAGTTTTTTCGATGTGGATTGTGGGTGCCTGTCGAACCAAATCATAAAAGTAAACACCCTGTTCATTCTGTGCTATATGGCGCGATCCAAACTGAGTGCATCAGCAACATGGCAACGAAATTATTTTTGCTTTTTTGCTTTTTTCAACTTATTCTTACTTTTCTCACAACCAAACGACACACATTTTTTCCAACGTAAATCGATCAATGACATAAGTAGCGAAGAGAAGACATGTCAAAATGCTATTT